>SJYT01023810.1:166522-251203 GCA_006410635.1 Cephalophus harveyi | reverse complement strand
CTGGCTTTATCGGCATACTGAGAGAACGCGCTGTCTGCACGCAAACAGCACGGGGGCGGGGGGCGGGGGGGCTCCTCTCCGGTCTCGGACAGCGGTCTGCGCAGCTCCAGGCGGGACGCTGACGTTAAGTGGGGGAGGCAGCCCATCGCATCAGAACGTTCAGTTCTGAGTAAATATGTGTCTACTATGAAGGCCAGCCTCGGAGGAACAACACGTCAAAGGCAGAAGAACGCATCCCAGGATTTACGACCGGAAAAGGCAACCACTTCGCATCACCTTCTCCCACCACGTCCCAGTAAGCCACGAGCCGCCCCTCCTCCAGCACGAGCGGCCTCAGGCCCGGTCACGGCAGGGTGCTATCTGCAACTGCTTTGTTCTGCTTACCCACGGAATGCGCGCGTCTGTAGTGCGGGCTTTATTAGAGTCCTGTTATTTTTCTAACTGGGTCACTGACAAAATGTTTAAGTGTTGTCCCCTTATCCCCACTTTTCTGTAAGTTCTCTGGATTTCACTGTGCAGTTTTGCATAGCGTGGCAACTTCCAGGAACGTGTGTCATGCTACAGCCACGCAGACTGTACCTGTATCTTGTGAAGCAACTGGCTTAGTTTCCGACCCTAAATCTGTGCATACAGAAACTCTGAATTCCGAAAGCTGCTTGTTTAAACCGAAAGACGACAGACCCTGCCCTGAACGCCCCTGGACGCAGGCGCAGGGTGTGTGGCTTGCCTGTTGTGGAGGTCGCTCATGACTTTGCAGGCGTCCACTGTGATAATGCTGTAGGAATACAGGCAGTCTCCTCCCGCCGGGGGCTCCCAGCAGTCAAAGATCCCGGCCATCGTCAGCGGCCTCCAGTTGTCCCAGACTTTCTCCCAGTCCTCAGGGCTGGCCACAGAACCCACCTGCTGGGACTGGAAGCAAACCCGCGGCAGATCAGGCACTCCGCGGCCGCCCGCCCCTGCAGGCGGCACCACGGCCATCATCTCAGCACGGAGGCCCTGGACCTGCCGGCAGAGGACAGAGGCTTGGTGGCAGACCCTCCCCGAGGCAGTAGATTTATGGCCCCAGAAGGTGATGGCACCCCACTCCAGTTGTCTTGCCTGGCAAATCCTATGGATAGAGGAGCCTGGTAGGCTGCAGTCCATGGGGTCGCGAAGAGTCTGACACGACTGAGCGACTTCCCTTTCACTTTTCCCTTTCACGCACTGGAGAAGGAAATGGCAACCCACTCCAGTGTTCTTGCCTGGAGAATCCCAGGGACGGGGGAGCCTGGTGGACTGCCGTCTATGGGGTCACACAGAGTCGGACACGACTGAAGTGACTTAGCAGCAGCAATGCTCTCACGATACAGTCTAACACCTCCCGTGGGCATTCAGGCCTTCCGGGATCTGGAGCCTCACTCCAGCTTTCACGCACAAGCCAAGCGGAATCGCGTCCCGCCCAGCTGTCTGTAAACAAAGCCCTCTGGTCTCGTGGAAGTAACTGTCCTCTTCCTGCCCGAAAGGTCTCTTCTGCCTGAGTTCAACGTGCCAACTCCCACCTGCCTTCAAGATTCAGTTCCCGCTTCCAAAGGCTGGAGAGTCGCCTCCACCCTCCCTCTCGATAAGAACAGGTAGAGACTCTCCGTAACCGTAACTTTCCTTAAACTCATCAGAGAACTCAGGTCATAGGGCAGCCACTTAGCCTGAACTGTAAAGCAAAGACAGGGTCATCCAAAGGGAGAGAAGACCCTACTACGGGCTTCCCAGTGGTGACAGGAGGCAAACAAGGCCTCCCTTATACAGCAGCTAAGCCTTCAGATAAAATGATCATCCAACTGCTCTCTGCAGAGCACAGGCTTGCCCAAGAGGGCTGCAGGCGTCTGGATCAGCCTCTGTGGGTGCTCATGAGACAGAAAGGGCCGGGGACAGAGGAAGAGTCCCTGCCTGCTGTGTCCAGGTGCTCAGGGACAGCAAGCTTTCCCCTGCCCTTCTCCTCCAAGGAGCACGGAGCTTAAGGGGCCAGGGGAGAAGGGATAAACCTGCCACTCCTAAGAGTCAAGGGAAGCCCCGCTGAGGCTGCAAAAGGGTGACAGAACAGCTCTCTGCTCCCCGGGGGTCCTAGGAGCAGGCTCACCGGGAAAGCCCGAGAGCTGGGGCCACGGCTCCGCCTAAGATGAGGCTGAACCCGGACAGCAGAGAGCGCCTGCAGCCTCTGCGGACGAGCAGGCCCCGGGTGAGGGGCAGCAGCGGGTGCCTGGGGAAAGCGTCCCGAGGGCTGCAGAGCGCGGGGAGCAGGGCTCTTGAGGAAAACCCTCCGGAAAGCCAACCCTCACCATGAACACAGGGCAACACCAGACAAACAGCTGAAGCGTCTAGTGCGCGAGTCCAGCCCAGCTCCCAGCAAGACCACCGCCGCCTAAGGGCAGACACACGCGTCCACGTTCAGAGACAAAGACGATCCGTCTCAGCCTCTCTCCTACCTCCTATGTCTGGCAACCAGTAAAAAAAAAATGTAAGATATACAAAACAGCCAGATAGCCCAGGAACTGCTAAGATACATAGAAATCAACAGGACCAGACTCAGGAATAAGTAAGAAAGAAGAGTGACCTTGAAAACAGATCAGTAAAAACGGCCCCGACTGAGATGCAGAGAAAAAGAATGAAGTTTATGAAACATCTGGAAGCTTGGGACGCCATCGCACTGGCTAACACAGGCATAATGAGAGGCCCAGAAGGAAGAAATGACGGGACAGAAGGGAAATCCGAATAGACAACTCATGGCTGAGAATCCAAAAAAAAAGGAAAGACACCCAACCGAACGTCCGAGAAGCCCGAGAGCCAGACAGAGGACGCGCCGCCGCCACGCTACCTGCTCGGTCCCGCTCTGGGGGAAGTAGATGAAGTAGGGCTGCCGATAGTTGGAGGCCTGAGCCCGCTGCCACTCGTAGAACCCGTCCGCCAGGACGACACAGCGTCTCCCCTTAACCAGAGGCACCTGTGGGAAGGCACGGGCACCTCAGGGTGGCAATTCCTCTGCGCGTGCGTTTCACAGGTGTGAAGTCGCAGAACACAGGTGCTGGAAAGACTAAATAACGTGCCTAAGAGGAAACAGGCACTGTGGAGCCCGTCTCCAAAGCTGGCCGCCCCCGCAGCGAGCCCCACCCAGCAGGATTCACAGGCGATGAGGTCCCCTCCCTTGGGGACCCTGGGCCGGCTCGGTATCAACCGAGGAGCACAGCAGAGGCGATGCTCGGGGCTTCCGAGGCAGGGCCGTAACGCCCCGCGGCCGTGCCCACTCCCTGGAGGGTGAGCAGGGTGCCGCGTGAGGTGCCTGACTGTCCACCCTCACGGGACATGTGGGCAGGCCTCCCACTGTCCCCGCATCCTGGCTGAGGGCGGGACACGTGGGTTAGAAGCCACCTGGACGACCAGCTGTCCTGCGACGCGAGCGCTACACGAGAACCTCTGGCTGGGTACCACGTGTGCAGCTGGGCCTGGGGGCCCACGGTTGAGTGGGAGAAAAAGCCCCGCTCTGTCCACCGGGGTACAGAGAACAGCACTCTACAGCGCCGAGCGGGACACAGCCTGGAGCTGTTTCGCAGGCGTCCAGGGCACCGCGGTTCTGAGCGAGCGCCGGCCGGCGCGCGCGCCTTCTCCCACCTTGAAGGAGCGCTTCTCCATTATGGTGTCGCTGCGGCAGTTGCTGGTGTTGATCTGCAGCTTGGAAGGGTCCTCTTCTCTGAACCAGAAGGGGACCAAGCCCCACCGCATGGGCGCAATGATCCGCTCGGACGAGTCTGCGTCCTGCCACGAGAAAGGGTGCGCTGCAGTGAGGAGACGGGAAGGGGCCTGCGAAACCTCACGGAGGGCATGCAGCACGTCGCTTGGAGGAGGGGATGGCCAGCCCCTCCAGCGCTCTCGCCTGGAGAGTCCCGAGGACAGAGGGGCCTGGCGGGCCACAGTCCAAGGGGTCGCGAGAGTCGGACATGCCTGAGCGGCTAACCCACCATCACCACCAGTGTCAAAACGCAGAGTAGGTGACTGTGGACAGGGAGAGCTCCTGCCAGCAGTTCTAAAGACTTCCTTCTCACGACGTGCGTGCCTGGCCCTCTCAGGCAACCGTGCTTATCAGGACGGTGACATTCTGCCCGGGAGGGTGGGGGGTACAAAGAGGTTCAGCTCCTGTAAGCTGTGAGTCGGTGCCGGCCACAGGAGAGACAGGCTCTGAGGCCCTGCACCTCCCGTGGCCCAGCTCTGACAAGGCACACAGGACAGGCATCCACGGAAGGTCCGTGCAAAGACAGGGACACGCGGAAGACGTGCCCCATGCCTTGTGAGGCCACAGACGCCGGGCGACACGAGTGAGGCGATGCCACGGGCTGCGGGCCTGGAAGCGGTGCGCACAGGTGTGCTGGAAAAGTTTAGCGGACAGTGCCCTGTGAGAGGGGCCAAGCGACCAGCTCCTTGGGAGGGGCAGAAGGGGGATCGGGTGAGGGGGTTCTCGGATTGGACCCCACAAGAGGAACAGGACTGGGACAGAGAAGAGATGGGAGGAGGGACCAGAGGGGAAATCAGAGGCCGCGCCAAGACTGGGCAGGAAGTGGTTTCACGCAGCAAGCATACAGCAAGCCTAGGATGCTATTTTTAGGAGGCCCGTTCACAGGGCTGGCCCTCAAGCAGCACGTGAGAGCTTGGCTTTTGAGCGCGCCCCTCCCCTCCCCTAACTGACTGGGATGGTATCCTATGCCCGCTTCAGGCAGGAAACGAGGCTCTTGCTGAGCACCGGCTTTCCTTCTGGGCATCTGGGAGGCTGCTGCTTGCCAGGCAGAGCGTCCACGTGACCAGCCCCAGCAAAGCTTGGGCCTGAGTCTAAGGGCCTCTCTGGGCAGAAATGCTGCACACGAGCTACTGCCTCTTTCACTGCTGGAGAAAGAACCTGCTCGGCGTGGCCCCTCCCAGGGAGGGAGAAGAGATGGTACGGAAGCCTGGGCACGAGTTTCTCCAGATCTCTGCTTGCTTCTGTTCCCCTGCTGATTCTACTGTCTATCCCTTCACTGTAATAAACCGTAGCCACATCACACGCTGCCTTCTAACCAACCTCCAAATGCGAGGGTAGTCTTGGGGCCCCCGCCCTGCACGTACGGTTGCTAAACTTTTCTGGGGTACCTGGCCCCCTGAGAATTTGATGAGACTGACAGATTGAAATGCACACACTATTCTCTCGGTACAGACCCTGGGCTGGCACAGACTGAGCAGAGAGTGCGTGCTGGGTTCTGCTGTGGAGGTGCGGGGGGTCTGGTGAGAGAGGGGAGAGGCCTCTACACCAGATGCGCGCAGCCTTTTCTCTGGAAGGCGAAACACTAAGTATCGCAGACTCTGCAGGCCCTACAGTCTCTGGGATGCCGATAACCACCATTCCAGGGGCGGAGCAGCCGCAGGCAGCAGACGAATGGGCGCTGCCCTGTCCCAGGAAATCTCACGCAGGGAAGTGATCAGAGGACCCTGGCTTTCTGCCTCCCGAGGCCCCAGACTCCACGGAAGGCCTTGCCCTAAGTCCTCACTGGTGAACAAAACAAACAGGTATTCTGAGTCACCAGAATGAAATCCACAGAGAGACGCTTCCTGTGTCCCAGGAGCATGTGGAGCTGAAACTCAGGAGACGCCGGCCTGGCGGAGGAGGGACAAGCAGACTCTCCTGTGATGGACCAGACAGTGGGCATCTGTGGCGTTCCAAGAAACAAGCTTTCTGCTCGTGCCTGGAGAGCCCAGGGATGGGGGAGCCTGGCGGGCTGCCGTCTATGGGTCACACAGAGCTGGACACGACTGAAGCGTCTCAGCAGCAGCAGCCGCAGAGCTCACAGTCTCTGCTGCCACTCAACTCAGCTCTGGCACCCTTCGCATGTCGGAGCAGCTGAGAGCAAGTGAGCGTGGCTCATTCTAATAAAGCTGCTTTACAAACACAGTGCACAGGACTTGATCGGAAGACCATGGTTTGCTGAGCTCTGGAATAAAGGCAAGAATACGGTCTTCGTAAGAAGACCCTCGTTAGATGTGTGCCATGGAGTAGGCACACACGTGGTAGTTTAATATTTTTCGAGGTTATGACTAAAAATAATCTGCAAAATCTACATAAAGGTGACTGGCGAAGCCACGAGGATAAAAGTTAAGAGAGTAAATCAACCACGGGATGAAACCTGCGGGAGGTGGGGGGCGGGGAATGTGGAGAAAAAAGGGAAAAAGAGAAACGAGAGCAAAGTGCAGTCCAAGAAAGAGTATCTAGAAAGGATGGCAGGATGGAAAGAGCTGAGAGCAAGGGGCTCCGAGAGCGCGGGAAACCGTCTAATAGGATCTTAGGAGGCTTTCCCTTTTTGTTCCAAGCTAATGCATCACTGACTCCATGGACATGTGTTTGAGCAAACTCCAGGAGCTGGTGATGGACAGGGAGGCCTGGCGTGCTGCGGTCCATGGGGCCGCAGAGAGTCGGACGCGACTGAGCGACTGGACTGAACTGAGTGCCCCAACTGTGCTCTTCACAAGATGTTGTCTCCTTTCTTTCAAAGCCTTGCCTGCATTAATGAGCCAAGCCCTCCCCCACACACCACAGAGGCCATGCTTGTCCCACGTGCAGTCAGCTTCCGCAAAGTCAATGCGAACAGCGAGTCAGGGAAACCCAAGAGCTGCTCGGGGGAAATGCACAGGTGGCCAGGAGCCTGCAGTGATGTTTTCACTAACTGCTCCGTATACAACCGTGCCTTCTCTCTATTTCTGTGCAGCATATTTACTATTATATGCTAGACTTTATTTAACATATATTGTTGGTCAATTAATTTTGAATTCATGACCAACAGCCACAGTAACTCACGCCTGAGTGAAGCGTCTGACACATGATGTTCTCTGTAAGGCATGTTACCTTCTTCTTGCTTTTAGGAATCCTAGCCTGCACTTTACCACTACGCCTGGAGACAATTTTAAACAGTGAGATCGCCGGCAAAAAGCACAGAAATGCAAAAACAAACAAACAAAAAAAAAACCCAGCAATAAATAGACCTCAAGAAATACACTTGTTTATAGTATAAAAGCCAAAACGAGAAGGTGGAGCTTTGATCTCAGCTGGGAATGTGTATTTGGGACTCATATTTCACCACTCTATGTCCACAAGGGACTCGAAAGCAACGTGAGTACTGTTTTGGGGGTTCCAAAGTCGGCCAGTGATGCTGCTAAACAGTCTACAATGCAGACAGGTCAGCTTCCAACAACAAACATCTCACTCAAGGTGTCAGCAGCGCCGAGGCTGGGAAATCGTCCTCTTACAAATTCCACGCATCGCCTTTTAACTTGAGTGCGTTCACTCAACAACTGTAAACCAAACCCAGGTAAGGGGCTGCCCCATAGGGGGACATGATGAATAGAAAGCACTTCTAAGCCAAAATGCTGAGAATACTGCTCAGTATTACTCAGCTTCTCCTCTGCCCTCTCGGACTTGTGATCAGAACAGCTGGTAGCACTGGGCTTGGACAAGCAGAAGGGGAAGTAGGGTGCAAATCGGCGGTTTCAAATGCAAATATTACAATCTGCACACAGGTGCTTTGATGATTTGGATTAACAAGCTGAAATGGTTCTATTTTGGCTGTACGATTCCACAATTTTTCATTTTCAGATAAATGAAAACTATTTATCAAAATCGGGAAATCCTAGCGCTCTTTATAAGATTCATGAGAGATGTGACGTCAGAGCATCACATCAGGAAATGCGCGACACTGACAGGATGGAGGGCTGTGTGTTCAGGAGCCCCGCCGCCCCTCTCCCGGTTCCCGGAAGCATCCCGGAGCGGAAGGGTGGACTGGACCTTCGCACCAGCTGCCCCTCACCGACTGGGTAACCTGGGACCACTCACAGGCTTTCTGCATTTCTGTCTTCACACCTGTTAAGTCTGCTTCCAGCTAACATTCATTCTATAATGAGGTGGTGCAAAGAGAACCATGGCTGAACACTAAGAAACCTTGTCTCAAGATTATGCTTTCTTCTGAAATGTTTTATTTTTTCCTTTCCCAGTCAAGGTTTCCCATAGTATTTATTTTATTTTGATTTTCTGGTCATTAAAAAGTTTTTTTAGTTTCAATAGGGAAGTATGCACCGACTAAAAACGGCTCGAGCAAACTATTTCATGTAAATTTTACAGCTTCACTCAACCAAAAAAATCAGTTATCTCGTATGTTGATTTCAAAATATGATCTTCCTAACGTAAAGATGAACTTTTTGACTACCATATAAACACAACACTTCTGAAGAGCACGCAACAGGGGCTTCCCTGGGGGTCCAGTGATCAAGACTCTGTGCTTCCACTACCAGGGTGCAGGTTCAATCCCTGGTAGCCAACACCATCCCTACCCGCTGCAGGGTGGGGCCTAAGACTTGAAAAAGAAAAAAGTAAGCAACGGGGTTCAAGCAACTTCATGAAGTGACTCATGCATTACGGACCAGATTGAAGAAAAATCCAAGATGGAAACAAGCAGGATTTTAAAACGTATCAAAGATATTCGAAGCATCTAAGACATGGAGAAACTATTACTCTCTGGAATGAAGCATTTTTACTTCACTGCAGGTGTACATACATTCCCCCGCCCTCTCTCTCAGGAGACGAAGCAAGGAAGCAAAACACTAAATTATTGACCACTCTAGCACTAAAGATGTAGATTCTAGAAACACAAAGAAAGCAATTAAACTCTGGAGTACCTGACCAAACACCTCTGTTCCTAGCTTCAGTTAAAGATGAAACAAGCAGAAAGGGTGGAGGCTTCCGCGTTCCGGAAACAGCAGAGGTGCTGTAGGCTAGCTGTATCGCTGCCCTAAGTCTAGAGAGTCTGATAAGCTGGACTCCTAAGGGGCAGAGCGATCCCCCCGCTCCTTTTTTTCTTTAAGAAACCTAAGTGACCCAGATCAGGTCGGCGCTCACCTTCTCCAGGTGCAGCCGGGACAGGAGCACCGGGCTGCTGGACCGCGGGCTCTTGTTGTACGAGGGGCAGTACCGGTCGGGGTCCCTCCACTCCGGGAGCCGCTGGTGGCCCTGCCGGTCCCGGTAGGCGCAGGCCCGGGCCAGGACCTCCATGGGCAGGTGGCAGGACGTCCGGCCGCACATCCTCGGCGTCCACACCACGGGCCCTGCGCGCGGAGACGGGGGGAGTCGGACTCGGGCCTCGCCCCACGCGGCCCGCCTCACCCCAGCCCCAACCCCGGCCCGCGCGCCCGGCTCCCGAGGACGCCGCCCGCCTCGCGGCCCGGCCCGGCCCGGCCCGTCGGCTGCTCCGCCCCTGGAATGGTGGTTGTCGGCATCCCAGAGACTGTAGGGCCTGCAGAGTCTGCGATACTTAGTGTTTCGCCTTCCAGAGAAAAGGCTGCGCGCATCTGGTGTAGAGGCCTCTCCCCTCTCTCACCAGACCCCCCGCACCTCCACAGCAGAACCCAGCACGCACTCTCTGCTCAGTCTGTGCCAGCCCAGGGTCTGTACCGAGAGAATAGTGTGTGCATTTCAATCTGTCAGTCTCATCAAATTCTCAGGGGGCCAGGTACCCCAGAAAAGTTTAGCAACCGTACGTGCAGGGCGGGGGCCCCAAGACTACCCTCGCATTTGGAGGTTGGTTAGAAGGCAGCGTGTGATGTGGCTACGGTTTATTACAGTGAAGGGATAGACAGTAGAATCAGCAGGGGAACAGAAGCAAGCAGAGATCTGGAGAAACTCGTGCCCAGGCTTCCGTACCATCTCTTCTCCCTCCCTGGGAGGGGCCACGCCGAGCAGGTTCTTTCTCCAGCAGCTGTTTCTTATACACATCTCCCCCAGCGCCGCCCGGCCCCGCCCCCAGCGCCGCCCGGCCCCGCGCTGCACCCACTCCCGCACTGTGCCCAGGGACGACCCGGGAACGTGGCTCTCCTGAAAGCGCGCGACAAGCAGACGGATAGGCTCGGGGTCCACGTCCTCATGTTGGCCGTGCCCCTGCGGGGTGAATTGCCCTCATGGCTAACCTCGGGCAGGGGCCGGGAAGGGCCCGAAGGTCCAGGCTGTCCTGAGAGGCCCGCGATGCGACCCAGGGGCACAGCGGGAACCAGGGCTCCAGGTCGTTGTAGGAGTGAAATCAGAAAACACCGTCTTTACCTGGCAGTCATTCTAACTGCCCATGGTTTGAGGCAAAACTTGAAAAACCATCAGGAAAATTACGCGAATCACAGGCCACTCAAACTTCAGTGGGCACCAGAACACTTTCTAAGGCCTCCACTTTACCCCCACCCCAAATACGAATCTTTAACGGTCAACGCCAAGGTTTTTAAAAATAGGCAAAACAGATGTATTGGCAAAACCACCACACCTGGGTTTACAAGCCCAGCTGCGGACACCAGGGCCTTCTGCTCTGCGGGGCTGTTCCTCCAGCAGCAGGGCTGCACCCCCACCTCAGGCCTTGCACTAGGCCCACCCAGACCCCAGGACCCCTCCCATCTCCTACAGGAGGGTGGTGATACCCGCCCACTGCTGTCACCCCCTCAGCAAACCCGCGCTGCTCCCGCTCCTGGGTGTGGGGCACGGGCAGAGGCCAGTGAGAGGGTCCTGCCTCCTGTAGGTACAGTGGCAAAGGGCTACGGGCGGCAGAGAAGCCGGACCCCTAAGCACGAGTCTGCAGAAGTGGCAGTCATTCAATAAATACATGCTGATTTATTTGTCGGGATAAGATGATGGTTCTGAAGGGGATGAACTCGGTGGTGCAAGCACTTTATTCACTGGCAATGCCCCTTCCCGGGCAGGCGAGGCAGCAAGCTCTAGGATGAGTAAAATCACGCCCTGTTTACAGAGTCACTCTCAGCAGCGGGGTTTGGGGCGGGGGTCAATTTAAGAAAAGAAAAAACACAACAAAAAACCCTCAGTGATTCCTAATTGCTTTTCAATACACAGGCTTGGAAAGGAGATTCCACTGGGTTCAGGAGGAAGGCGCGACTCCTGCGTAGTGTTCGGGGAAAGGGGAGGACATGGTCCGATGCAAGCTGGCCTCTTAGCCCACAGACGCCAAGACGATGTCCACGGGCAGCTCCTCCGAACTTCTGGCTGTCACCTGCATAGTGACCGTGTCCAAAAGCAGCAGCCGGGAGCGCACCAGGATGTCATGGCCGCCCCGGAACACGCCTGCAGGGGAGGAGAGAAGGCAGGCGCGTTAAGGCCGAAGGGGGCTGCGGGGCGGGGCTGAGGGCTGTGTGCCACAGCTGGCAGAGGCAGCTCTGGGGTGAGACGGGAGCTGTGCGAGGCGCTGGGCATGTCACTGCACCTCTCTGAGCTGCAGCATCATCAGTGACCTTCGCAGAGGTCAGTCTGCATGTCACGCTGCTGCCAAGCCCCGATGAACTACTGTGCGTGTATGGCTCTGCGCGACATCACCGGGGCTCTCACACCGCNTGTCACTGCACCTCTCTGAGCTGCAGCGTCATCAGTGACCTTCGCAGAGGTCAGTCTGCATGTCACGCTGCTGCCAAGCCCCGATGAACTACTGTGCGTGTATGGCTCTGCGCGACATCACCGGGGCTCTCACACCGCATCGAAGCTCACAGACCGAGGGACAGCCCCGCCAGGGCAAAATCACAGTGCAGGCGTCTGCAAAGCCCAGGGGATGGGGCTTCCGCACTGCGGGCTTGGGGGCAGCCAGCTGTGAGCGGGGCACTGGAGCAGAGCCACTTCCTAACCCTGTTTATAAACACTCAGAAAACAGAATTTCCCTTCGCTCATAGTTCCAGGTGCAAAAAGCGCATTGGCTCCTTAGCTTTTAGAGAACCAACGGGTCAGAAACATTTACATACGAAATATCTATGTATGGGGTTTGCTCTAAAATAATCCGGGGGTGGAGAAAGCATCTGGGTAAAGATGCTCGTTGCTACAGCTGGAGGGAGTGCATGGGGGTTCCGTGTGTGTGAGTTTGAAAATTTCCAGAAGTGCTTAAAAATCCCATTCCTACTAGAAAAGAATAACCAACTCAGTGGAAAAATATATATGATATAAATAAAATACATATGCTGTTTCCTATCAAAGGATATGAAAACAACCACGGCACTTCGGAGTTGAGGAGATGCCGAGCGTCATTCAGTATACAAAACGCAAAAAGTGAGACCACACGAGACAGCATTAACACGCCTGGCAAAGACCATACAGGTTGAGAACACACTGCTTGGTTGGAAGTGTGGGAGAGAAGGCATACGACTGCTATGGAAGGCAACTGGAGATATTGACCGAGATGAAAAATGCACTTTGACCTGGTAAAGCCTTGAGAAACTTACCCTACAAATACCCAGAGGGCACACATCCAAAACAAAGTGCCTGAGTAGACGTGTCTGTGCGGGATCATTCCCTGCGGCACAGTTTGTAACGGCAGGACAGGAGAACCATCTAGGTGGCCCTCAGTCCACGTGCCGGCGCCGTGAGACTAGTCAGCCACGAGAAACAAAGAGAGCTCGGTCTGGGAAGGCGTCTGGGAAGACGGGACAGCTCTGCAGATGGGTGTTGGTGATAGGCGCAAAGCAGCGGGAATGTGCTTAGCGCCGCCGGACTGACGCAAAAGTCACCGCACTGGCAAATTTCATGTTATTAAAGAAAGAAAAAAAGAAGAGGAAGCTCTCCAAGATGCACGGTGACGTGGACACCCAAGTGCAAAGCAGCGTGCCTGCCGCCTGCATGTGGCTGGCTGACTGCACGGGGCGGCGCGCGCTCGCCCTCACGTCCTCAGGATCACGGGAGGCGCCTGGCGTCCTCTGCGGTAGCTCACGGGCTGCCCGGGGGCAGGGACCCTGACTGGCAGCAGGCGCTGGGAGAAGACGGCGCTAGCTGGCCTTCTCATACCTTGTGACGTTCAGCGCTGCGAGCTCTAAATCCCCGGGTTCCCCAGGGCACCCAGGCCCTTCCCACGAGCAGCGCCACTTACCGGCCAGGAGCAGCGTGTGCGTGTTCTTGTTGTCCGGCACCTTGTCAGACCGCTCACAAGGGTGCATTCCTAAGAACCTGACGATGTTGCCCACAGCCTCTGCAGGGAGAAGTCCCAGAGTCATTAACCCCCTTCCTCGTCTCCACTGTGCGCCATCACCACTCCCCAGCCCCAAATCCCACTGTGCACAGCTTTTAATGAAGCAGCATCTGAACTTTCCCTTGTGGCTCAGCTGGTAAAGAATCCGCCTGCAGTGTGGGAGACCTGGGTTCGATCCCTGGGTTGGGAAGATCCCCTGGAGAAGGGAAAGGCTACCCCCTCCAGTATTCTGGCCTGGAGAATTCCATGGACTGTATCGTTCATGGGGTCGCAAAGCGTCCGACATGCCTGAGGGACTTTTTTATTATTTTATGTATCTGAACTATATGCTCTAGACTTGGCCCTGGATCTTTGGGGGATGGGGGCGCGAATGGGAGGAGGGGGAACACTTCAACAGTGGCCAAGGGTCTTAAAAGCCAGGCAAACCACAACCGGCACCCCCAGCATTTACCCTCGAGTGTCTTGATGGTGGACAAGGTGAACGTCTCCTCCTTCTGGAACTCATCCCCCACCTCGTCCCAGGCTGCCTCGAAGTTCAGCTTCATGACCTTCTGGATGTGATCCGCTACTGTGACTTCCAAATCCTCCAGCTGGGGGGTGATAGGGGGGGCCTGAGGCACACAGTTCCAGGGAGAGACGGCCGAGAGCCTCCGCTCCGCTCTGCCCACCCGCCTCTCCCACCACGCAGGCTCCGATCGCTGCGCTCCGGGGCCGGGCCCCATCGGACCGGCGGCCTGTCCTCAGCTGCTCACGGCCGAGTGGTGGCCCCTCAGCGGGACGCGCCCTCAGACACCAAAGTCCTGGAGGCTCCAGTCCTTTATGTAAAGCAGTACCGTATTTGCGTTTAAGCGATACACGTTTTCCTTATACTCTGCGCCACCTGTCAATTATTTATAATACCTGATATGATGTGTTATGGAAACATGTAAATACAGTGCAAGTTGCCTTGTGTGATAAGCTCAAGTTTTGCTTTTGCGAATTTTCTGGAACCCACTCTATTTTCCATTTGTTGGCTGGATCCATGGAAGCAGAACCCACAGATGTTGAGGGCCCACCGTCCTCCTCTTGGGGTGTCGGCTGTGAGAGCGCACCCCCCGAGGCCTCCAGTGCCTGACTCGATGGGGCGGGGGGCAAGGAGTGCTCAGAGGCCGCCCCGGGTCACCCAGGCCTGCTCTGGACGCGCACCCTGGACCGACTGTGTGGAGAGGCCCCCGCTCACTCGCCAGCAGCTCTCTGCTGAGCCCCTGCTCCCGTGCGCGGGGAGGGCGTCCACAGGAAGGACGCAGCCCCTGTGGCAGAGTCCGGGCCTCACACCCAGCACTCCTGGCCTCGGCGACGCTCACGGCTGGCTCGGGCCTGGGCCCGGGAGGACCCCAGTGCCCATCGGGTGGGCGCCAGCGGCTGCCCCTCTGGCCATGAGGGCTCTGGCAGCCTCCATCCTGGGCTGCCTGCCAGGGTCTGCACTCAGATGGCACGGAGCCGCAGCGCCCTGGGCAAGTCGAGAATGACCCTGCCCTCGGCTGCACGCTAGCCCCGTGAGCTGGAGCTGGAAGGAGCCTCTCACTGCGCCAGAAGGCCGCCGACAGATACAAGCTGAGCCCATTTCTCTAGAAAGCGCCTGACAGCAGGCCCAAGAAGCCCCGAAGCCGTCCTGTGCCTCTGACCCGACTACCCTACCTGTGGAAAGAAACTGTCTAAGAAATGCTTTTTTAATTATTCTACTTCTAGTCACAAGAAGACAGATCTGAAACACAGGTACAAATTTATACTGAAAGCACTTAAAAACAGTGAGAATTTGGAATCACAAATGCCCAATGTTAATGGAATACAAAGTGAGGTGACTTAGGATATGTCAATAGAAGGGAGTATTTTAAAGTCATTAAGACTTATGTTTATGAAGTATTTGTACTGACGGGAAATTACACTCTGGTTCTAAGTGAACCCAAGATCTGTAATGTATGTAATGACCTCAAAGATACAGCTTCTCTCCCCCCAGCCATTCCCAAGGACTACGGTGAACGTTTCCCTGTCTGAGTGTACTTGTTTTCGTATTTCCCAGGTTTTCTTGTGACACTTGAACATGTATTTTTAAAGTTAAAAACAAGAACTCTTTTGCGACGTGTAAACCGAAACCAGCGCCCACGCGTGCAGACGGGCCGGGCGCCCCGCGGGCCCCGCCGGCGCTTACCACGTACTCATCCTCGTAGCCCTCGTCGTCCGCCTCCCCGGTGCTGGGGTCGCAGTCCTTGACGGTGAACTTCATCATGCAGCTGAACGTGCAGGCCACTGCGAGAGGGAAGGCACGCTGTCGGGGGGCCTCTGCGGGCGGGCGGCCACGGCCTGCCCTCCAGGCCTCGGCCACGCCAGCGGCCAGGGCCTGCCCGCGGGTCTGGACCGAGCGCAGCAGCGTGGGGAGGCAGGAGCGCCCTCACAAGGAGAGGAGCAAGGGGGGCAGAGACGCTTCAGGCTGGCCACGCCCATGGGCCGCCCAGGCCCACCATCCCAGGCCCGGAGAAGCCCCTGCCTCTTTGGGAGGAGTGGACTCAGACGGTCACGTGTGTGCCTCTCTCTGGCTCCTTCTCAGCCTGCTGAATTCAGGCAAGCTGTTCACCCCATCTCAGTCGCCCTCTAAGACAGAGAGACCAGTGCTGCCCCGAAGGGTGTGTGAGGAGGAAACGAGCTGCTGTGTGCAAAGCCCCAGGGCGGGCTGGCCTTCCGCTCTGGACCGACCTCGAGGAGCTGAAGCTCTGACCGGAGAGGGACAGCTGGCGCACAGGCCGCCCTCCCGACCCCGACCCAGAGGCTCCCGGGAGGCCGGGGCTCACCCGCCGTGGGGTCCTCCTTGGGCAGGGCCACCAGCGTGTAGCAGGTCCCGGGCTGGTTGTAGGGCAGGCTCCGGGCGGGCACGTAGCACAGCACCTCGTAGGCCTCCGTGGGTTCCATCTGCACCGTGACGTTCTCCAGGGCCTGGTCGTTGAGTGTGTTTGTGCAGTCAAACTGGACCAGGGAGCAGAGGGGCCGAGATGCTGAGCCGGGGGGGCCCCGAGCTGCAGAGGAGGCGTCGGGAGCCCTGCCTCTCGCCCCAGGGCCACCCTGACTCCCGACCAGGCCCCCTGCCCAGGCCCCCGTCTCCATGTGGACACGCGGGAGCCGCACAGGCCCTGAGTCAAGGACTTGACACGCAGCAGCTGGAGGCAGACCCGGCATTGCGCCAGGCTCCAGCCGCTCGGCGTGGGGGCGCCAGGCCCCCCGCTCACCTGGAAGACCATGTGGTCAGTGAAGGTGTGCTTCGTGCAGCGGATGACATACTCCGTCTCCGACTCGGTGAGGGCCACGGGCTCAGGCGAGGACTTGAAGAGGGGCCCCAACCCCTGGAACTCGGGCACGGCCGCCAGCTGCTCTGAAACCCATAGGCCGCGCATTCACCCAGCCGCTCAGCGGGGCCTCTGATCAGTCCTCGGGCCCCTCACTCCCGGTTCCCCGACACACCCGAGCACGCCCTCCCCGACGTCCCACACTGGACGCCAGACCAACCGATGGACGTCAGGCCCACAGCCCAGCCTCATCCATCCAGAGACTTCCTCAAGCTTAGAAGCTCAGCAAGGGCGCTCAGAAGAGGGAAACGGGGAAAGACAAAGAGGAAGCGAATGCTGCTGGCCACGGGACCAGGCAGAAGGCAGACTGCTCTCGGACACGTGGCCCCAAAGGAGAGGGGGCAGATTCACAGTGTCACAGAACGCCCAGCTCAGAGTGGCCAGCGGGCGTCTGGCGCAGGCCAGCTCCGGCCCCGGCGCGCCTGGGGCAGATTCACAGTGTCACAGAACGCCCAGCTCAGAGTGGCCAGCGGGCGTCTGGCGCAGGCCAGCTCCGGTCCCGGCGCGCCTGGGAGAATGAGGCCTGGCAGCCGGCCCCGCTCCCCCAGCTGTGCTCAGGAGTCACCGCTCCGGAAACACCCGGGCTGTGGGCATGGCGAGTGCAGATCCGCAGGCCTCCCCACACCCGCCCGTCAGAGACGCCCATCCTGCTTCTCGAACCCAAGCTTCCCCTCGTGACTCTGACACACACGGATGCCTGAGGACCACGAGTCAAGATCGTCACTCGTCTTCCCGGTTACGCTGACCTCCACGCGGAAAAGAACTCTACCTGAGGCAGTATGATCCTCTGCCCGCGACTTAGTAGGATTTCGGGGACAGAGGGAGAAGGCAGGCAGTATCATTACTATTCTGCTCTTTCCCCCCATAAAGAGGCTGAACTCAGACCTCAGGACAAGGGGTGGAGCAGCGCTGAGTAAAACCACTCAGTTCGTGCTGATCTCTGCCGGCAGCAACAGGGAAGGAACACACAGGGAAAGCCTGCGGGGAGAGCGACGCCAGCCAGCTCAGGGTCCCGGTTCAGCCACACCTGAGAGACGACGTGTTGGGGGAAGACAGGTCCAGGAGTGGAAAGGACAAGGCGGACTTGAACTGAACCCCACAGTTATCGGGAGCCTGCTGTGAGGAGGCAGGCACCAGGGCAGTGACGGACAGAAAAGGGAGGACAGAAGCCGCAAGATACGGAGGACGGCCGGAGAGGAGGCGAGTCGCGGCGTCGGGCTGGGGCCACCCAGGACAGGAGGCTGCTGCTGGGCCTCGAAGGCAGGAAGCGGGTGGACAGCGTGGTCTGCCAACTAGACACACAGCCTCTCGCCTTAGAAATGCAGGAGCAGAGGGACGGACGGAGTCCTCACCAAACCCTGCCAGACAAGGTGGCCGGAGCACATTTGGAGCCCGAGACACAGGACTGTGTCGTGCCCTCAATTCCGCTGAACAGCGCCAGACGTCCTGAACCGACTGGGCCCAGGGCCTGCAGCACTCAGAACAAGGCCCAGGCGGCTCTGAGCCAGCTGGCACTGGACTTTAATTCTTTCCGCCCTCCCATTGGTGCTGTGCAAACTGGGGCAAATCACCGTGTCTCTCTGAACATCTAAATCCTCAGATGCCAAATGGATGCAACAACCTCCACTGAGGGTCAAGCACGCTGTCTAAACGTTCTCAGAGCCAGCACGCAGGGGAGACCCGATCTCGGCTCCCGGGGGAAGAGCCGCCGCGCCTGCGAGCCCCTCACTCACCCTGGAAGATCTCCTGCCGGGTGGCGGCCACCTTCTCGGGCTGCTTGGCAGCAGTGACCGGGTTGCTTTCTGCAGGAACAAGCAAGCATAGCTCAGAGATGGCAGGGCAAGTCGACCACAGCACCATTACTCAGGAAGTGGGCTCTCCACCTCCCAGGGTGAGGCACGGAGCACGGGAGACAGCGCGAGCGTCGTGTGCAGGTGGCTTCCTCTCCGGGCCAGAGGCAGGCGGGGTCACTCCCTCCGCCCAGCACAGCCCCTTCTACCTGGGCAGCTGTGGGGGCCTTGCAGGCCAGGCAGGCCCTCCAGAGGAGGCCTGGGCCCATGGGCCTCGGAAGGACACAGGTGCGCCTCACCTGTCCTCTGCTCTGCCATGGGTGCGGTGGCCAGGGGCACAGACTTGAGGTCGAAGGGCTTCTCCGACGGCTCCAGAGTGTACTGCTGGAGGGCCCTCTCCAGACCCGGGATGGACACGGTCAGACCTAGAGGCCGGAGCGAGACGGGGGCCGGGGGTCAAGGCTGTAGGACCCTGAGGAAACCAGCGAGGCCGCCAGGCCCCACTTCGCAGGACACGCTCCTCTGCAGGACTGCTGCGAGGAGCGAATGGACACGGGACTGGGGCTTGGACACGGCGGGGGTGCTCGGCAGGTTCGTATGACTGGCTGCCAGACCAACCGATGGACGTCAGGCCCACAGCCCAGCCTCATCCATCCAGAGACTTCCTCAAGCTTAGAAGCTCAGCAAGGGCGCTCAGAAGAGGGAAACGGGGAAAGACAAAGAGGAAGCGAATGCTGCTGGCCACGGGACCAGGCAGAAGGCAGACTGCTCTCGGACACGTGGCCCCAAAGGAGAGGGGGCAGATTCACAGTGTCACAGAACGCCCAGCTCAGAGTGGCCAGCGGGCGTCTGGCGCAGGCCAGCTCCGGCCCCGGCGCGCCTGGGGCAGATTCACAGTGTCACAGAACGCCCAGCTCAGAGTGGCCAGCGGGCGTCTGGCGCAGGCCAGCTCCGGTCCCGGCGCGCCTGGGAGAATGAGGCCTGGCAGCCGGCCCCGCTCCCCCAGCTGTGCTCAGGAGTCACCGCTCCGGAAACACCCGGGCTGTGGGCATGGCGAGTGCAGATCCGCAGGCCTCCCCACACCCGCCCGTCAGAGACGCCCATCCTGCTTCTCGAACCCAAGCTTCCCCTCGTGACTCTGACACACACGGATGCCTGAGGACCACGAGTCAAGATCGTCACTCGTCTTCCCGGTTACGCTGACCTCCACGCGGAAAAGAACTCTACCTGAGGCAGTATGATCCTCTGCCCGCGACTTAGTAGGATTTCGGGGACAGAGGGAGAAGGCAGGCAGTATCATTACTATTCTGCTCTTTCCCCCCATAAAGAGGCTGAACTCAGACCTCAGGACAAGGGGTGGAGCAGCGCTGAGTAAAACCACTCAGTTCGTGCTGATCTCTGCCGGCAGCAACAGGGAAGGAACACACAGGGAAAGCCTGCGGGGAGAGCGACGCCAGCCAGCTCAGGGTCCCGGTTCAGCCACACCTGAGAGACGACGTGTTGGGGGAAGACAGGTCCAGGAGTGGAAAGGACAAGGCGGACTTGAACTGAACCCCACAGTTATCGGGAGCCTGCTGTGAGGAGGCAGGCACCAGGGCAGTGACGGACAGAAAAGGGAGGACAGAAGCCGCAAGATACGGAGGACGGCCGGAGAGGAGGCGAGTCGCGGCGTCGGGCTGGGGCCACCCAGGACAGGAGGCTGCTGCTGGGCCTCGAAGGCAGGAAGCGGGTGGACAGCGTGGTCTGCCAACTAGACACACAGCCTCTCGCCTTAGAAATGCAGGAGCAGAGGGACGGACGGAGTCCTCACCAAACCCTGCCAGACAAGGTGGCCGGAGCACATTTGGAGCCCGAGACACAGGACTGTGTCGTGCCCTCAATTCCGCTGAACAGCGCCAGACGTCCTGAACCGACTGGGCCCAGGGCCTGCAGCACTCAGAACAAGGCCCAGGCGGCTCTGAGCCAGCTGGCACTGGACTTTAATTCTTTCCGCCCTCCCATTGGTGCTGTGCAAACTGGGGCAAATCACCGTGTCTCTCTGAACATCTAAATCCTCAGATGCCAAATGGATGCAACAACCTCCACTGAGGGTCAAGCACGCTGTCTAAACGTTCTCAGAGCCAGCACGCAGGGGAGACCCGATCTCGGCTCCCGGGGGAAGAGCCGCCGCGCCTGCGAGCCCCTCACTCACCCTGGAAGATCTCCTGCCGGGTGGCGGCCACCTTCTCGGGCTGCTTGGCGGCAGTGACCGGGTTGCTTTCTGCAGGAACAAGCAAGCATAGCTCAGAGATGGCAGGGCAAGTCGACCACAGCACCATTACTCAGGAAGTGGGCTCTCCACCTCCCAGGGTGAGGCACGGAGCACGGGAGACAGCGCGAGCGTCGTGTGCAGGTGGCTTCCTCTCCGGGCCAGAGGCAGGCGGGGTCACTCCCTCCGCCCAGCACAGCCCCTTCTACCTGGGCAGCTGTGGGGGCCTTGCAGGCCAGGCAGGCCCTCCAGAGGAGGCCTGGGCCCATGGGCCTCGGAAGGACACAGGTGCGCCTCACCTGTCCTCTGCTCTGCCATGGGTGCGGTGGCCAGGGGCACAGACTTGAGGTCGAAGGGCTTCTCCGACGGCTCCAGAGTGTACTGCTGGAGGGCCCTCTCCAGACCCGGGATGGACACGGTCAGACCTAGAGGCCGGAGCGAGACGGGGGCCGGGGGTCAAGGCTGTAGGACCCTGAGGAAACCAGCGAGGCCGCCAGGCCCCACTTCGCAGGACACGCTCCTCTGCAGGACTGCTGCGAGGAGCGAATGGACACGGGACTGGGGCTTGGACACGGCGGGGGTGCTCGGCAGGTTCGTATGACTGGCGAGCGGTTCAGCTCTCTGGCTGTTCCCACCCCTGGGACCCCGGGCCTCCTGAGAGGACAGTGATGCCCTGCACTTGCCAGGGGAGTCCAGTGGAGGGCATGTCGCCCGGGAAGGCCGCAGCTCGGGAAGGGGGCTAGGGGAGTGGTCGGGCGAGGAGGACTCACCGTTCAGGATGTAGCCTGCGTTGAGGGCCTTCTGCTTCTGCTCCAGGACGTTGAGGTAGAAGGTGGCCCGGTCCCTGACCTCGTTGTCGTCGTCCATCACACACCTGTGGCCACAACACGGAGCTCCTGACGGGGGCCCATGGGGGGCAGGGGGACACTACAGGGCCCCAGCAGAGGGCGGGGAGAGGCGGCAGGGCGGCAGATGCGGTGCCCGGGTATCAGAGGCATAGGGGTGGCGGTATTCACTCTCCCGGGACCCTCTCCCAGAGCCCACCCAGGGAGGGAGCCAGGCGCCTGTATCCGGCAGCACACGTCAAAAAGGACTTGAACATGACTCCGCAATTCCCCTCCTGGGTGCACACCCCAGAGGACAGAAGGCAAGTCACACGGAGACCCGTGCACGGATGTTCACAGCAGCGCGAGTCACGCCAGCCGTGAACCGGAAATGACCCAGACGCCTCCCGACTGCTGGCCAGATAAACACATGAGGGCTCTTCATGCCACGCAGGAGCAGCTGCCCATAAAAGGCATGAAGTGCTGGCACGCGTGACTACACGGGTGAGCCCTGGAAACCCCGTGAAGGAGCCAGACTCGCGAGAGGCGCCACGCTGAACGCCCGCGGGTGGGTGACAAGTCAGCAAATCCAGAGCTGGAGGGCGAGCCAGGGGCGGGGCGGGGCGGGGCTCAACTTCTGGCTAGCACGCGGTTTCTCCAGGGTGGCAGAAGTGTTTTCGAGAATTCCCTGGTGGTCGAGTGGATGGGACTCTGCGCTTCCACCGCAGAGAGCCCAGGTTTGATCCCTGCTCAGGGAACTAAGATCCCAGAAGCCGCACAGCGTGGTCAAGAGAAAAGTTCTCAACTTAGACGGCTGGCAGCACACGTCAAAAAGGACTTGAACATGACTCCGCAATTCCCCTCCTGGGTGCACACCCCAGAGGACAGAAGGCAAGTCACACGGAGACCCGTGCACGGATGTTCACAGCAGCGCGAGTCACGCCAGCCGTGAACCGGAAATGACCCAGACGCCTCCCGACTGCTGGCCAGATAAACACATGAGGGCTCTTCATGCCACGCAGGAGCAGCTGCCCATAAAAGGCATGAAGTGCTGGCACGCGTGACTACACGGGTGAGCCCTGGAAACCCCGTGAAGGAGCCAGACTCGCGAGAGGCGCCACGCTGAACGCCCGCGGGTGGGTGACAAGTCAGCAAATCCAGAGCTGGAGGGCGAGCCAGGGGCGGGGCGGGGCGGGGCTCAACTTCTGGCTAGCACGCGGTTTCTCCAGGGTGGCAGAAGTGTTTTCGAGAATTCCCTGGTGGTCGAGTGGATGGGACTCTGCGCTTCCACCGCAGAGAGCCCAGGTTTGATCCCTGCTCAGGGAACTAAGATCCCAGAAGCCGCACAGCGTGGTCAAGAGAAAAGTTCTCAACTTAGACGGCAGTAATGGTTAAACAACCCTGAATGTGTGGATCGCAAGTTATAGCTCAATAAAGCTGTTCCTTAAACAGAAAACACCTCACGCTAACACCCAGGCGGAGGGGCTTCTGCACTGGACCGTGTTTCACGCTTTCTTGTTTCCACTGTTTTCCACAATCAGTAACTGTACATCTTTCTCCCCCTTTCCAGCTACAGAGACAGGGGGCGGCCGCCGGCCGAGGGGACGCCGCACGCACCTCTTCAGCAGCACCAGGATACTGGGCAGCATCTCTTCGTTCTGCGCCCCGAACTTGGCCAGAGCACTCACGGCGCCTGCGGGCACGAGGCAAACACGGCTCAGGCCAGGGCTCGGAGCGGGCCAGCCAAGCAGCCTCCAGGCCGTGCTTCTCCCAGGAGAGGTGGCCCTGCCCTCGGGCCCAGCAGCCCTTCTCAGCTCTGACCACCACGGGGCCACGCGAGCTGCCCGCGATCTCTGCATCCTAACGGCCTCAGGGGCAGCAAAGCCTCACCTGACCGCAAATGAGGGAGAGAATGAGCTACAAGTGAGGAAGCAAGAACTGCCTGGGGACCGTCTGCCCAGAGCAGGCAAGAGAGGGACACAGCAGTAAGTCTGAGTAAAATGAGGGGTCGGCTGGCTGCACGTGGACGTGCACACTCATCGAACAGAGCGTGCTGTGAGTTACATCTCAAGAAAGCCGTTATGAAAAAGAAAAACGAAATACCAAGAAAGAAGGAAGGAGAAAGGTGGAAAAAGGAGGAAGGCACACGCCTACGTGCAGTGGAACAGAAGGGGGCCGCCCTCAGGCCTGCAGGCCCCGCGCCCTGGGCGCAGCCCGCGCCCACGCACCTGCGCGGACCTCCGCGTGCTCCAGCACCACGCGGTTGTAGATGAAGCGGATGTACTTGGAGGGGTTGCTGGTCTTGGGCCCCTCCTGGCCCAGCAGGTGAAGGATGCGCGTGGCCAGCACGGTGAACTCGCAGTCCTCGATGAACTCACACAGGTGGGACAGCCCCGTCTCCTTGCTCTCCGCGTTCTCCTCGATGATGCTGATGATGCAGTCCACGATGGCCCGCTTGTACTCGAAGCCGCCCTGCGGGCCAGGACGACAGGAAGCTGAGCACCAGCTGCTCTGCTGAGCCCGGCTGCAGCCAGAGCCTGCAGGCGGGGGCCTGGCTCCCCGCCGCCACCTGCCTTCGGTGTCAAAGCTACAGGCTCAGGCTGAATGCTCGCTGGGGCCATCCGGACTAACCGCAGACGCTTTAATAGAAACCCCTGGGATTTGATTTTCTTCCCACCTTTGAAACAAAGGAAGAATGGGCGGTGTAGAGGCTGGAGGGGTAGAGAGTAGGGGGTTATCGTTAAATGGGAACAGAGTTCAGTTTTGCAGGATGAGAAAGTTCTGGAAATTAACTGCACTCCTGTGTGAAGGTATTTAATGATACTGAACAACATACATTTACAAACAGTTAAGGTGATGAATTCTAGTGTGACACTCGCTCGGTCTTTGCGACCCCATGGACCACACAGTCCCTGGAATTCTCCAGGCCAGAATACTGGAGTGGGCAGCCTTTCCCTTCTGCAGGGGATCTTCCCAACCCAGGGATCGAACCCAGATCTCCCGCATTGCAGGCAGATTCTTTACCAGCTGAGCCACCAGGGAAGCCCAAGAATACTGGAGTGGGTAGCCTATCCCTTCTCCAGTGTATCTTCCCGACCCAGGAATCGAACCGGGGTCTCCTGCATAGCAGGCGATTCTTTACCAGCTGAGTTACATGGGAAGCCCTTGATGAATTCTATGTCGTGTGTATTTTACGACAGCGGTCTCCAACCTTTTTGGCACCAAGGACTGATTTTTGTGGGAAAATTTTTTTTTATGAAAAATTGAAATGGCTAGAATATTTCTATACCAGATGACACCAGACAGACCGTTATTCATCTTCTGCTTAAGCGTCGCCTCGGGGCATCTGCTGCGTCTACATGGCCAGGGTGGCACGTCGCCAGTTACGACTGTAACCACAGTGACCGGGGCGTGTTGGCACTGCCCGCGCACGAGGAGCCCCAGGGGCCGTCGACCCAGGAATCGAACCGGGGTCTCCTGCATAGCAGGCGATTCTTTACCAGCTGAGTTACATGGGAAGCCCTTGATGAATTCTATGTCGTGTGTATTTTACGACAGCGGTCTCCAACCTTTTTGGCACCAAGGACTGATTTTTGTGGGAAAATTTTTTTTTATGAAAAATTGAAATGGCTAGAATATTTCTATACCAGATGACACCAGACAGACCGTTATTCATCTTCTGCTTAAGCGTCGCCTCGGGG
Organism: Cephalophus harveyi; assembly: GCA_006410635.1. Classification (NCBI taxonomy): domain Eukaryota; kingdom Metazoa; phylum Chordata; class Mammalia; order Artiodactyla; family Bovidae; genus Cephalophus; species Cephalophus harveyi. The sequence goes on along the minus strand of SJYT01023810.1, from coordinate 226,244 downwards.
CATCTGCTGCGTCTACATGGCCAGGGTGGCACGTCGCCAGTTACGACTGTAACCACAGTGACCGGGGCGTGTTGGCACTGCCCGCGCACGAGGAGCCCCAGGGGCCGCGGGCACCAGGAGCCAGGCAGCTAACAGGCGGATCCAGGCCCGCCTGCCCAGGAGCCCGCAGCCAGGCCACCCACGCTTACCTCTTCCCGCAGCATGGAGAACAGGAAGTTCATGAGCACGGCGTGCTTGCGGGGGTACTTCTGACACAGCGCACTGATGGCCTGCACGACCACGACCTGTGCCAGAGACAGGCGTGAGCCACGGCCCGGCCCCGCGGGCGGCTCCTCCAGTCCCCAGGGCCAGCAGAGGCCCTCCTCAGGCGGGGCCGGGCCGAGGCGCAGCAGGCCAGGGGCCGAGGGGACCTCCGAGCCCCCTGGGCAGGGCAGCGAGTACCGCGGTCCCAGGCCCCGATCCACACTGTGGGTCCCCGCCGTGTGCTCGTCTACTCAGAGCTCAGGGCAAGCGCACACGCGCTCTGGCTGGGCTTCCCAGGGCCTCCGGGGCGGTTCCCCCGGGAGCTGCCGCCCTGAGGGCTTCCTCACTGCACCAGCATGTGGAACGATCCCGTCCACACCAGAGTCAGCTCCCACGGTCCCGCCCCAGGAAGCGAGCTCCGAGGGCAGGCCGGCGTGTGCACTGCTCGGCTCCCCTCGCCGGACTCTGCCCAGCACAGGACACAGCGTGCACAGGAGACAACAGAGGCCTTAACAGGCCTGGAGCTCCCGGCCTCGCCGACCAACGGGGAGCAGCGCTTCACGCGGCGCCACAGCGAGGCCCCGCGGCAGCCCCCGGCCCGCCCCGCTGCGGGCTCAGCCTGTGGACCTTGAACTCGTCCGAGATCTCGGACATGAAGGAGGAGATCTGCTTCATGAGGCGGTCGATGCTGCCCTCGCTGCCCGTCTTGAGCAAGGTGGTGATGGCCAGTGTGGCGATGCTGCGGTTTGCGTCGGTCACGAGGTTCTCCAGGTCCAGGTTGCAGGCCGTCACCGCGGACGGGTGCTTCATGGCCACCTGTCCGGGAGCCAAGAGGTGACGACACGGACGGGCCACAGGAGGCCTCCCGCCGTTCGGCTGGCCCTTCAGGTGGGCTCACGCCAGCACCTGGGGGACAGAGGCCAGCCCGGGCTGCCCCTCCTGCCGCGGGGGACCAGGAGGCAGGTCTCCTGGGCCCAGGCCCCTCCCCCAGCCATTCGAAGGCCGGCCCCACTCTGTCCACCGCGAACTCACCTTGTTGAGGGTGCGGACGGCGGCGTAACGGAGGGCGGCCTTGGGGGAGCTGCAGAAGAGCTGGAGCACTGTGGGGGACAGACGCCAGTGAGGGGCTGCCCCCCGCGCGGCAGCCAGGAAACCCAGGGGCCCCGGGAGTGGCAGGGGCAGGGCTCGGAGACTGTTCAGACCCAGATCCCCCACTCACCGGTTCCCCAACGGGCATGGCCACCCCAACTGAGGAGAGCGCGCCTGCCCACCCCCAGGCAGGGCCTCGCCCCGGGAGACCCAGCTGCACGGGGCGGGCAGGGGGCGCTCGGGCCCCTGAGATGGCAGGGGGCGGGGCCTGGGCCCCTGAGCTGGCCGGAGGGGAGGGGCCCGGGCACCTGAGACAGCTGGGGCCAGCTCCTTGGCGCTGCACCCGGGCAGGTTGACGATGGCCGAGGCGGCCTCATACACCACCATCTCATGCTTATTGCGCAGGCAGCTCTCGATGAAGTCGAACAGCGGGCTGTCACGGCTGCAACGACAGGCGGCAAGAGGACGCTGGGGGGCGCCCGGGGGTCGGGCGAGGGCTCGGGGGGGCGTGCGGCGGGCGCAGTGCCACTACCTGCCGTCTTCGTCCTCCAGCTGCCGGCTGGCCACGCGGATCATCATGCAGTAGGCGAAGGGGGATTTGAGGCCGTGCCGTGTGAACTTGCTGATCATCTTGCTGACGGCCAGGCGGTCATTCTTCCGCACGTGGTACAGGAGGCCCAGCGCGTGGTACTGGGGGGGTTGCAGAGCAGGGTGAGTGAGGCCTGAGGCCACGTGGCCTGCTCCCCGCCTCTGGGGTGGGCACGGAGCCCAGGTGTGGGCCACGCCCACCGAGCCACCTGGGACTCTGCAGGCCTCCATCCCCCAATCCTGCCAGGCGCCATGCAGATGGAGGAACTGGAGACCAGGGGTCTCCAACCAGAAAGAAGAAGCGGGAGCCGGCCTGGGCTGAGGACATGGCAGAGGCCATGCAGACGGGCGCCCTTATAGCAGGCCCTCGGCCCCCCGGCCCTGCCCCAGGACGCGTGGCTGCTGCTGCGAAGCCAGCAGGGGGAGGGGAGGAACACAGACCATCCCCTCTGCCCTCTGGAGTCCTTACTAGGGCGGCGCTCGGGGCCTTCTACGTGCGAAGAAGCCTGTGATCCTGGAGGGTTTGAGGGGCCAGAGTGGGCCCTGGAAACGAGACCCAGCACTAAGACATGGGGAGAGGGAACAGATGCCCACACTGGAGGGGAGGAACACAGACCATCCCCTCTGCCCTCTGGAGTCCTTACTAGGGCGGCGCTCGGGGCCTTCTACGTGCGAAGAAGCCTGTGATCCTGGAGGGTTTGAGGGGCCAGAGTGGGCCCTGGAAACGAGACCCAGCACTAAGACATGGGGAGAGGGAACAGATGCCCACACAGGGGGCCTGCAGGTCTGGGCAGGAGGGCAGAGGCTCCCACTGAACCCTCACCAGGCACCAGGCAGATGGCATCACACCAAAACAATACTCGCTGCTTATTAAACCACGCGAATATTTTAGCATGAGCCCATCGAGTCTGTAAGCCAACTCTCCCTGCAAGAGATGCCCTAGATTCTTTTCCTCAAACCCCCAAGTCTCCCCACCATGAGAAAAGGATTGAAGCCTGCCCCGGCCAGGGGCCGCCAGGACCTCCGTGGTGAAAGTCCATCCTCCTGGCCGGCGCCTGAGTATTTTCAGCACCCCCGCCCGCTGGCGGCTCACCTGGACCATGATGTTGTCACTGGACGCGGCCTCCTGGGCCTCGTTCACCCAGCGCTTGACCACATCGAAGCTGCTCTTCAGCAGGTGCTGTGGGGCATGGGGCACGCTGAGTGGGGCGGGCAGGACCCCCGAGAGGGCGCAGGCTCCGCCCGGCTCCCACCCTCACTCCCCCTGCCCTGGCGGACCCCCAAAACCTGTCACCCCAGGGCATGGGCCAAGGCCGCCAACTGGGCCTCAATCCACCGAGTCCCCTGGGCACTCTTCACCCAGCAGGGGGCGGGACTCTCACAACTGGGGCCACACAGTGGTTTTCCTTAGAAAGCCATCTTTGATGTCTCCTCAGTCTCCTGGGCAGCCCAGGCCCGGCCCCGCCCCCGGCCCCGCCCCACCCCTGGCTACACACCAGCGAAGACACGAGGGCGGAGCTGGAGACGCTGGGCACCTTGTCCACGATGGCCTGCTTCATGTAGCGCTCGATGGCCTGCAGCATGGTGCTCTGCGGGGCGCGGGCGAGAGCATGTGGGCGGGGAGGCCCAGAGGCGGGGAGCAGGTGAGCGCCCCGCGGGCCGCGCCCCCCCCAGGCGGGGCACTCACGTCGGTGATCTGGCAGAGGGCGCGCACGGCCGGGCCCCGGTAGCTGTCCTCCTTGCCGGTCATGTCCTTGGTCAGGCTGCGGGGACAGGGCGCAGGCCTCACGCGGGGGCCGGGCCTGCTCCCACGCCCCACCCACCCCAGCCGGGTCAGCAGGCCGGTCTTCATTATGAACGGGTGTCCGCTCTGGGCCCTAACCCTTCATCAAGAAACTCCACGCTGCCCGGGTCATGCCCTGCTGCGACGGCAATCTCCCCGGGCGGGGCGTCCTGCTGCTGGCCCTGTCGAGGGGTCGCGGAGAAGCCCCCGGACTCCCGCACCCCGCCTTTGTGCTGCTCTGCCTGCCTCGCCCTGCAGGACTCCACTCCCCCGGTTCCAGGAGGCCTTTCCTGACCCAGATTCAAGCTGGCGGTCCTCCTGGCCCGCTCTCACAGCCGTCACCCTCCCAGAGCCGGTCTGTGGGGTTACCCCCAGGGAAGCTCTGGGGCTGCGGAAGCCATGTCTGCCACACTCTCTAAGTGAACATACACACGCGCGTGTAGCAAACCCCCAAACGGCGTCGAGGAGAAGCACGCGGATGGAGCCCGGGGACAACCCCGAGCCGCCTGCTTCCCAAGCACAGCAGTCCTTCGTGGGAAAGTCTGCCTGTGGGCTTCGTGCACCCCACCGCCCCCCGTCCCCGGCGCGTCTTCCCGGGCTCTCCTGGGAAGAGCTGGAGCCGCCACGGAAGCTCCGGGCTGCCTTAGCGGACCAAGAGGAGGCAGGGAAGGGACGGTTTGTGCCTGAGTCCAGGCCAGAGAAGGACAAGCAGAACTGCCCACCCTGGAGGCGCCATGGCTGGGCAGAGTAACTGAAGGAGAGGGCGAGGAGAGAGGAAAGGAGGCGAGGGCGCTGGCAACATGTGGCCGAGGACTGAGCGGCGGGAGCTCGGAGAAGACGGGAGACGACGGGCTGGGCGTGGGTGCGGCCATCAGGGACCCGGGACTTGCCTGCTGGTCACGATGATGACGTCCTCTGCGATGCACGACATCTCCTTGATGGTCAGGTAGCACATCCGACGGAGGGTGGGCTGGGCAGGAGAGGAGAAAGCCCCGTGACCCCTGGCTCAGCCAGCACAGGGGCAGGCGCTGACGGGGCCCCCCACCACCCTGAGAGCTGTCCCCCCGGGGAGGGCAGGGGTGGCGGCACTTACATCACTGGACTGAAAGAGCTTGGTCATGGCGAAGAAGGCCTCGGTCGCCTCCGTGGTCCCCAGGTGCTCCCCCTGTTTCAATTCAGAAAGAAGCCTCAGCTTGGGACAGAAAGGCCGGAAGGCTCTTCCTGCTCAGACAGCCCAGGTCAGGGCCTCAGACCCGGCAGAGGCTGCATCAGGGACAGCACCTCAGAGTGGGAGCCTGAGGGCACCCAGAGATGGGCCGCTGGCTGCAACCGCACACGGGGCAGTGCCCCTGCCCCCAGCACACCCCAGGACCGGTTTCCGCACCCCCAGGCCTCGCCCTGTTACCTGGTTTATGAGGTAAAGGATCTTGGTGAGGATGTGGGCACATTTCCGAGGGTTGATGGGCGTTTCGTTAAATACACGGGCCTGAGAAGAAGCGACCAAGGATATTTACCTTCTGGCTGAGTTTATTTCCCTTCCGTGACTGTCCTCAAGCACATCAGAGACCTGAGCAGGCCCAGGGTAAAGAAATACACTTGTCCTGCCTTATTTTCACATGAAAGGAGATTTGTTTTCCTTTTTTTTAAAAAATTAATCTATTAACAACTCCTGAAATCCTCCCTAGATATGACCTGGAGATGTGGTGACTTAGAGACTAGTGAGCACTTGGTAAAGGCTTTTTTTGGGGGGGAGGCCCACACTGCGTGGCCTGCATGCAGGACCTTAGTTCCACAAACAGGGCTGGAGCCCGTGCCGAAGTGCACGCACAGAGCCCTACCCACTGGACCACCAGAGAAACCCTCAAAGCTTATTAACTAACTGGCAGGAGAAACAAAGACGAAGAAAAGGATCAGCATGATGAATTCCCCATCTTTCCACGAACAGGTTTCTCCGCTAATGTCCTACAAACCAGCACTCTGAATGTGCGGGCGTTTGGATCACACTGTGAGCACTCTCAGTGGGAGACCCAGGGGAGCAAAGGGCACTTGCCTCCTGCAGCACCGCACTCTTCTCGAGGTGCTGGAACGGGTTGGAGCCTCCACCTTCCAGGAGAGAAGACACGGGAATGAGCAGAGGTTGTGACCCTGAATTTCAAAAGTCTCCCAGATGTAGACAATGGAGAAAGATGTCCCGATGTCTCGGAGATTCAAGCTGCAACTGCTCTGAACAGCAGTCAAAACTCTACAGGCTGCCAACAGATCCAGCCAGCCTCCTCCAGGGAGCTCCCCTGCCCCCAAACCAGTAACTCGCAGTCACCCAGCAGCCCTGGTACAGTGCTCATGTGCCTCTCAGAGTGCCCTGTCTTTCGTTCATTTATGCCACTGGTACCCAGCTGAGCCCCTACTGCGCGAGGGACCAGCATCTCCAGGGACTAGGTTTCCGCACACAGCAGAAATCACACTTGTAACTAATGACACACTTGACTATCTGCCTGACGTCTGTTCCCTCCACTCCGCTGCGACCATTCTTATATGCGTCTCACTGGCTCCGCTGCAGTCAGGGCGCAGTGCAACCCGGCACGCCCCGGGAGCTCGCGCCGTTTGCTGGATAAATGAATCGGAGTCAGGGTTCTCAAGCACCGAGCCGGGCGCTACCGACTAGGCCGCCCCAGCACGGGCGCAGCCCCGGGGAACCCCTAGAGGACCCCCGGGGCTGGCCCCCGCCCCTGACGGGCGGGGAAGCAGAGGCCCAGAGCCGCAGACCCGCCCAAGGTCACCCAGCGAACCGCGGCCCGGGCCGCCGGGTGAGGGGCAGCGGAGCCCGCTCGGGCTCTCGGGCCCGGCCGCCGATGCGCGCTGCTCCTTCGCTCAAGTCCCCGGGGCCCCCCGGGGCCCCCCGAGGCCTCGCGTCCAGACGGAGGGCCGGCGGGAAGCCTCCCGGGAGGGCGCGGAGCCGCGCGGGAGTCCGGCCTCCCCAGGGCCGCGGGCCTCTCACCCGACTCCTCGTCCTTCTTGTCGAATTTCTTCAGCATGGCGACGTCGCCCCGGGGGCCCAGCGGCAGCCAGCGAGGGACGCGGCGGCCGGCGGCGGCGGCTCGGCTCCGGCTGCTTCCGGCCGGCCACGTCGCCCGGCGCTGGGCGCAGGCGCACTCCGCGCTCGGCGCACGCGCCCCGGGGCCGCGCCGCCGCGGGAGGCGTTGGGGGCCGCGGGGGGCCGGGGCCGTGGGTCTTGCGCCGTCGGGAAATAAGGCAGGAGTCAGAAAGATGCGCCAAGTCTTTAACCAGTAACTCCACCCCTTGTCCGGAGGAAATCATCCAAAAGAAGAAATTAAGTTGCTCGCTGCGGCACTTTGCCGCAAGAAAATAGGAAACATGGAAATATCCTAAACGTCCAGCAATAAGGGGTGGTTAACGGAATTACGGTGCATCCATTGGATGAAAGATTCCACATCCCTATATAAAGGGATATTTCTGATGGCTTGCGAGGCAGCAATCCAAACTTCTTAAACGAAATGAGACGTTAACAGGGAAAAACAGACTAAAAGTCTCCTTAATTCAGTTGAAATAAGAGCGCCTCTTGGTTAAAAACCAGGAAAGAACCCCAGAGATTTGCGTTGTTGGGTTAAGACCATGAAATACAGATAAGTTATGTTGAGTAAAATACAAATAAATACAAAATACGCTTTTATGTTACATTATGGCTCAGAGGTTAAAGTGTCTGCCTCCAATGGGGAAGACCCGGGTTCGATCCCTGGGTCAGGAAGATCCCCTGGAGAAGGAAATGGCAATCCACTCCAGTATTCTTGCCTGGAGAATCCCATGGATGGAGAAGCCTAATAGGTTACAGTCCATGGGATCGCAAAGAGTCGGACACGACTGAGCGATTTCACCTTGCTATATACCAAGGGCAATTTTTATAACACCTCATTTTTACAATGTTAATCATGGGTTGTGACTCCAACCCTGAGTATGAGGTCGTATATCATTGTGGGGGTTTTACTGCTTTTAAACAGTAATGTACATTCTTTGGATAATTGCTAAATCCTTTGTAGAAACACAGGGTATGGGGAAGTACAGAGGAAATTAGGGAAATCTGAGTAAGATTTGTAGGTTGAGCCAATATCAGTGTTATCCTCGTTGCGGTATTCTCTCTCTTTTGTAAAAATTAATTTTGCTAGTTTTAAAAAAATTGAGATATAATTCACATGCGTTAAAATTCATTCTTTTGGGACTTCTGTGGTGGTCCAGTGGCCAAGACTCCCAGCTGCCGATGCAGGGGGCCCAGATGTGATCCGTGATCCGGGAACTAGATCCCACGTGCTGAAGCTAGGAATTCACAGGCTGCAACTAAAAGATCCTGCATGCTGCAGTGAAGATGGGAGATCCCGCGTGCTGCAGCTGAGCGCCACGAAGCCAAATAAACATAAACATTTAAAAAAAAAACTGTCAACTCTTCTGTAAGTGTAAAATTTGGTGGTTTGTAATATATTTTTTAAAATTGTGCCTCCATTACCACTAATTCCAGAGCATTCTCCTTATCCCTAAAGGAAATCGATCTCCGTTAGCAGTCATTCTCCATTTCTCTTTCCCTTCCCCCCTAACCGTTACCCTCCTCTCTGTCTCTGTGGATTTCCGTGTTTGGATATTTCCTGGAAACAGGATCGTACAACATGTGGCCTTTTGTGTGTCTGGCTTCTTAGCATAATGTTTTCGAGGTTCATGTCATAGCATCAATCAATATTTCATTCTTTCTTATTGCTGAATAATATTCCATTTAGGGATATATATATATATATATATACACACACACACATTTTGTTTACTTAACTTTTACCAGTTAGTGAGCACTTGGGTTGTTTGCACTTTTGGGCTCCTCGATACTGCTGTGAAGGTTTCTGTACAAGTCTTCGTGTGACATACGTTTCCATTTCTCTTGAATACAAATGCTGTGGCGTGGTAACTTTTTCCCTAGCTGCTTGATTTCCAAAGCATCTGCTCCCCCTGTGTTTTCCCACCAGCAGTGTTTTAAAGGTTTCAGTTTCTCCAGGTTCTCACTTACACCTGCTATCTTTTTTATTACTAGTCACCTTAGTGAATGTGAGGTGGGATTTCATTGTGACTTTCATTTGCATTTCCCCGATGGTTAATAATGTTGAGCATCATTTCTGGTACTTTTGGCCGTTTGTACATCTCCTTTGAAAAAATGTTTATTCAAATACCTTGTCCATTTTTAAGTTATTTATCTTTTTATCATAGACCTATGAGTTCTTTATAACCCCAGCTAGACCCTTATCAGGTATATGATTGACAAATACTCTCTTCATTCCGTGGTTGTCTTTTCACCGTCTTTACAGTGGACTTGGAAGCACAAACATGTTTTACTGTGATGAGATGCAATTTATTCATTTGTTGCTGTTGCTTACATTTCTACTGTCTTTCTTATACAGAAGAAATCATTGCTTGATCCAAGCTCATGGAGATTTACCCATACGTTGTCAAGAATGTTACAGTTTTACCTCTTACAATTAGGTCTTTGGCCCATTTTGAGGTAGTTTGCAGTTGTCCCAACACCGTTTGTTGAACATCGTTCTTTCTCCCATTGACTTGTGTTGGCACTTTTATCACAAAACAATTGACCACAAATGTATGGATTTATTTCTGAACTCTAGTTTCTATTCCATTGATCTTATTGGTTTTGCAAGATCTTACCATTGGGGAAATTGGGCAAAGGGTATGAAAGATCTTTCTGTATTATTTGTTACAGCCGCTAGTGTCTTAATAAAAATTTTCTTTAAAAAGGCAGATATTATTTTAATGATACGTTCTCACCACCACCACCCTGACGCCACACCCCACCCCAAATAAAGTAACTGTTTTGTGTTGAGAATTTCCCCAGCCTTCCTCTGCGGTCCCTGTTCTTTACCACTAGGTGGCACCAACTCTCTCTTTTTTCAGAAGCTCCTGCAGGAAGAGGCCATGCCAGGACTTCTTGCCAAGAGCAGGGCCCTTTGCCAGGCCCTGGCTGCCACCTCATGATTCAGGGCAGAGTCCTGGCCGCCCTGGCTGTGCCAAGGTAGCAGGGAGACTCACGGCCGCCCTTGCTTTAGGGGCTGCCTGTCGCCCTGTGAGAGGAGCTCTCCCCACGTCTCCTCTGCTCGGGCTTTGAGAGCATTCCTTCACTGACTCACTTGCTGGTCAGTCGGCCACTCATGTCCAGCTCTTTGCAACCCCATGGACTGCAGCACGCCGGGCTTCCCTGTCCTGGACTGTATCCCAGACTTTGCTCAAACTCATGTGCACCCGTGATCACATCATGCTTATAAACACAGCTGGTGCTCTATCCAGGTAAATCATTGTTAGTCACAAAAATTAGACCTCTGGGGAATTTCCTGACAGTCCAGTGCTTAGACTTGGCAAAATCACTGCTGAGGGCCCAGGTTCAATTCCTGGTCAGGAAACTTAAGGTCCCACAAGCTTCGTGGTATGGGGGAAAAAAAGCCAAAATAACTTTAAAATATTGGATTTTTAAAGGATCTGATAAAGAATATAACCACCCCACACACGTTTGTAAACTATAAAGAACTACTTTTTAATAAGCTATGACCATTACTGGAGCTAGGAGATCCCAAAGAAAGTTCAAAATAAATATCATTGTGCCTTTATAGTCATAAAAACAAATCTCAGAGAGGTTTGCGTACAGGGCTGAAGTACACGGTAAAGAATCTGCCTGCAATGCACGAGACCCTGGTTTGATCCCTGGATGAGGAAGATCCCCTGGAGGAGGGCATGGCAACCCAGTATTCTTGCCTGGAGAATCCCCGTGGACAGAGGAGCCTGGCGGGCTACGGTCCATGGGGTCGCAAAGAGCTGGGCAGCTGAGCGACTAGCATATAGGATGGGTGGAGGTTATGTGGCTGTCGCTCCCCGTCTCCACTGCCGTGTAAGACCCAGTTGTGAATAGACCACAGCATACCTATCTGTTTTCTTATTGCTGGGCATTTACATTGTTTCCAGCTTTTTTTTTTTTAATCACCAAGAATAAATGCTACTGTGAACATTCTCGTGCCTGTCTTCTGGTGCATGGGTTTACAGGGATGCCTCTTGCACAGACCCATCCAGAGCGGAATAGCCGTGTAGGGACATTCACCCTTACAAGATAGTGCCAATTGCTGCCCAGAGTCCTTGTACCAATTGACACTTCCCACCATGGATCCACAGCTTCTCCAGCTCAGTGTTATTAAATCCACTTTCTGCCAACCCAGCGGGTGTAGATGGAATCTCACTGAGATCTAATCTGCTTTTCCCTGAAGTTCCAAACCTTTTACTGGCTTATTGAATAGCCATGATCTTCTCTGAAAAGCCCATTCATTTCTTCTGGTAACCAGAGTGTGGGAGTTCTCTGTACGGTGTGGGTGCTGGTCTTGGTCGATGGTGTTTATTGCAGTTCTCTTCTCCCAGTTTATGACTTGTGTTTTCATTTCCTTTATGGTGAATTTTGATCAAGGTAAGCTTAAAATTTAATATCTTGAAATGATCAGTGTTTTCTTTTGTGGAAAGTATGTAGTGTGTCTTTTATTTTTTATTTTGAATGGCATGTAATTGATTACCAATGTTAATTTCAGGTATCAGCAGTGATTCAGTTATACACGGACATGTATCTGTTCTGTTATGAATTCTTTTCCCATTTAGGTTGTTAGAGAATATTCAGTAGAGCTCCTGTGCTTGGCAGCAGGTTCCTGCTGGTTATTTTATATAGTGTGTGTGTCTGTGTCAGTCCCCAACTCCTGATTTTCCCCTCTCCCCACCTTTCCCCTTTGGTAGCCGTCAGCTGGACACAACTGAAGCAGTTTAGCACAGTGACAGCAACAGTCTGTTTTTAAAGTCTGTGAATCTGTTTCTGTTTTATACACAAATTCACTTGTGTAATTTTTATTTTTATTCTGTATAAACGATCCCATATGATATTTGACTTAGTTCCCTTAAAGTGATAGTGTCTAGCTCAGTCATGTTGCTGCAAACGGCATGATTCTGTTCTGTTACTGACTGAGTAGTGCTCCGTTGTCTGTATAGACCACACCTTTCTGTCCCTTCACCTGTTGATGGACACGTAGGTTGCCTCCATGTCTTGGCTGTTGTAAACAGCGCTGTGGTGAGCACTGGCGCGTGTGTCTTTTTGAGGAAGAGTCTCCGTCTTTTCCTGACGTATACGCAGGACGGGGATTGCTGGGTCATATAGTAGTTCTGTTTTCAGTTTTCTTTTTTCTCAGGAGCCTGCATTCTGTTCTCTGTCAGGGCCGTATCAACCCACATTCCCCCGACAGCGTAGGGGGACTCCTGTTGCTCCACGCCCTCTCCAGCAGTCATTATTTGTAAACTTCTTGATGATTGACATTCTGACTGGTGTAAAGTGATACCTCGCTGTAGTTTTAATTTGCATTTCTATAATGGAAAGAGTGTCAGACTTAATTTTGGGGGGCTCCATAATCACTGCAGATGGTGACTGCAGCCATGAAATTAAGGCGCTTACTCCTTGGAAGGAAAGTTATGACCAACCTAGATAGCATATTCAAAAGCAGAGACATCACTTTGCCAACAAAGGTCTAGTCAAGGCTATGGTTTTTCCAGTGGTCATGTATGGATGTGAGAGTTGGACTGTGAAGAAAGCTGAGCGCCGAAGAATTGATGCTTTTGAACTGTGGTGTTGGAGAAGACTCTTGAGAGTCCTTTGGACTGCAAGGAGATCCAACCAGTCCATTTTGAAGGAGATTAGCCCTGGGATTTGTTTGGAAGGAATGATGCTAAAGCTGAAACTCCAGTACTTTGGCCACTTCATGCGAAGAGTTGACTCATTGGAAAAGACCCTGATGCTGGGAGGGATTGGGGGCAGGAGGAGAAGGGGATGACAGAGGATGAGATGGGTGGATGGCATCACCGCCTCGATGGACGTGAATCTGAGTGAACTCTGGGAGTTGGTGACGGACAGGGAGGCCTGGCGTGCTGCAATTCATGGGGTCACAGAGAGTCAGACACGACTAAGCAACTGAACTGAACTGAATGATTAGTGATTTTGAGCATTTTTTCAGGTGCCTGTTGGCCATCCTGGTATTTTCTTTGGAGATACGTCTATTTAGACCTTCTGCCCATGTTTTGGTTGAGTTGTTTGGGTTTTTGTTGTTACGCTATGTTGAACAACACAGTTTTATGTTTTCTTCCAAAGACTTAAAATTTTGCCTTTCACATTTACGTTCTGACTTCATTATACGTTTTTTTATGGTGTGAGGTAAGGAGTTGATTTCATTTTTTTCCACTTGGATAATCAGTTGACCAGCACAGTTCACTGAATAATCCTTTCCTTCCACCTTGACTAGCAATGCCATTTCTACCTCATGTCAGCCTCGCGTCTGTAGCCCGTGCAGCCCGTGGGGCTGTTTCTGAGCGCCTACGCCGTGTCCTTGTCAGTCTGTCCCGCTGTTGGTTTCGCACTGTCCTATTCATCACCGTCTTAGGGTAAGTGTTCACATTAGTATCTCGGAGGGTGAATCCTTCCATCTTACTTTTGGAGCATGGCTTGATTTTTTTTTTTTTTTTTTGGCCTTTATTCCTCCATAGAAATCCTCTAAATAAAGCTTGTTTCATAGGCAAACCTGTGGGATTTTAATAGAGTTGAATTAAACCTGTAGATCAGCCTAAACACTTTCTAGCATAGCCGTCACTGTATGCGCATGTATATACCTGTCTACCTTTTTAAAGTTAACCTTGGCACTGTGTGTCCCCCCCTCCCCATGGCTCTGACGGGTGCCAGGTAGTTATGATCTGCACAAGCTGTCTAATTTAATTCCCACAGTCCCCATTTCCCGAGTTCACCAAGCCTTGCAGGATTTGATGATTTGCCAAAACTCCCCTGGGGGAGGCAGCGGAGGAGCCAGGGTTTGAGCCCAGGTCTATCTGAGCCACGGCTCTGGCTTTACTGCTCAGGGTTTACTGGCTCCAGTCTCTCCACGGGCAAGCCACGCATGATCAGTGTCTCTGGTATACTTCTTGTCCCCGTTCCCAGAAAGTTCATGTCACTTTTACTTCCCCAGCTTGTTCCAGCGTCAACAGTTACAGTCGGAACCCACGGTGAATAGCAAGCCCGAGAAACCGACACTTCCTGAGCCGCTTCTTAACGCCAGACAAGCACTAAGTCATTCTCTTGTGTTATCTCATTTGATCCTCACAACACCACTAGGAACCTGAAGCTCAGAGAGGCACACTCATTTGCTCAAGATCACACAGCAGACTAGGGACACACAGGAGCCAGAGGGTTAGCACCTTCAGAGCGTGCAGAGGCCGCCCCTGACCTGGAATAAAGTGCGGACCCCTCCCTGAAGGCTGAGGCCCTAGCACCCTGCGTCCCGCCCCCCTCCCGCCTCTCTGGGGTTCTCCCTGCGCCCCCCACTCTCTGTGGCCCTGCCCTGCGGGCCAGGCCTCTGCCCAGCTCGCGCCCACAGCGTGTAAGTGGCTGTGCTCGCCTGAGCAGTCAGCCGAAAGGCCACCTCCGCAGGGAGGCGTTGGAAACCTCTGTAGCTGAGGTCCCACCTCCGCTCTTTTCCATGGAGTTGATCTCCTTTCTTCATGGCAGTTTATCACTGTCTGGGTTGATCATTTGTAGTAAAAGTTCTCCAAAAAGGTAAAAATAATAGGATGTGTTAGTGTGTGTGCGTATAGACAGGCAGGGAGGTTGAGGTTCATTGTCAGAAATCGGCTCCTGCAGTTATGGGCGTGGGCGGCCCCGAGACCTGCAAGGAGCTCAGCAGTCTGGAGCCCCAGGGGAGCCGATGACTTAGTTCCAGCCCAAGTCCAAAGGTCTGAGGAGCAGGGGAGCTGATGGTGTGGTTTCTGTCTGAACAGTGGCAGCCTCAAGACTCAGGAAGAGCTGACATTTCAGTTTGAGGATGAGGGAGAAAAAAAGCCAGTATCTTAGTTGGAAAGGCTGTCAGGCAGGTATAGCTCCCTCTTCTTCAGTGAATTTTTTTGTTTTTAAACACAAGCCTTCGACTGACGGGGTGAGGCCCAGCCACAGTGGGGAGAGCCGTCCTCTTTACCCAGTCTAGCGTTTTAAATGTAATCTCAGCCGAAGCACCGTCACAGACACACCAAGGCAATGAGCGAGCAGATATCCAGGTGCCCCAGGCCTGTCAAGGTGACACATGAAGTGAACCGTCACACTTGTTGACTGTCTCTCTGCCTTCAGCTGCTAAGGCAAGTCTGGCATGTTCCTGGCGCACAGTAGGGGCTCAGTAAATAGCAGTGAAATGAATGAATGACAGCCCAGATTCCCACCCTGCTCTGAGCAGCTCCGTGTTGATTCTTTCTCTGCAGTAAGACTCTCCTTCAGATTGATCCCTTGGTTGACTGAAAAGAGAAGAAAAAAAACATCTGAAGTCAAATGAATGTCCATGTGCAAAAGCTTGGTATTCGTTTTGTGTGATGAAAGCGCCCAGGACTGGGAGTGTCAGGCAGTTCAGCTTCTCCTGGACCCCCTTGCTGCCCAGGAAAACAGAATTAACACCCACCCTGCTCGTCTCTGGATGCGGCGGCTGTAAGCCTGAGAGGCCTGCAGCCTGGCTTCAGGCTTCCCGAGAGACAGATTTCCTGTCATTGCAAGGCTGGAAGAGGAGCAGCCGTCTGCAGGCTCGCCCTCCAGGCGGGGCGGCAGGGCCGGGCCGTTTTCGTGACTCACCAGGAGCTGGCGACAGAGAAGAGAAAGGGTTGGGAGCATCTCTACCTGGCCACAGAGTGGAGGACAGCGAGAGAATAGTGACTGTTCAGTAAGCTGATGGGGATCCCCGAGGCCCCTGCCCACCTCACGGGGCCGGCTGGCCCCTGGCTGTGCCTGACGGCCCAGATTCTGTACTCAGAAAGGCCCCGGGTCAAGTCTGCCTTTGCACGAACTGCCGAAACACTCGTGCATGGTACCATGGAGTGCTCCCAAGTCCCATCCACGCACAGGGATTCAGTGCAGGCACCTCCCTGAAGGGGGCCCTGCTGGGGCTTGTGAAGGGCCTGGGACTCGGACACCCCAGGAAGTTCAGCCACTGGGGCTGCTGTGTCTTCCTGACTGTCGTTAGGGACCTGCTGGACACTGTGCTCTGCTCAGAAAAGACGTGACCAAAGGCTGGTGGCCGAGGAGGAAGGGCACGGGCTGGACTGCCTGAGACACAGGCGATGCCCCAGGCCTGCTGCAGAGCCCCCGTGATTTCCGCGTGGCCGATGCTTTCCCACGTTACACACGCGAAGAGAGTGAGCCCCCCGGGCCACTCTTCCCTACTTGTCTCTCTGCTCCAGGGAAGGTTGGAGGCAAGCTACAGAAAGTGCACGGGTGACTCCTGCCAGACGTGCCCTTGCTCCAGTCTCCACCTCTTTGCCGCCAGCCTCGCCGCTGCGCCCCTTCCACGGGGTCTTGTCCTGCCCAAGGCCCCCAGCTCTGGCGCTCTGATGACCCCGGGACCTTGTGTTTCAGCTCTCTGGTTCAGTCTTTCCACACCATTAGAAACCAATAACCAGTCTGTTCTTGGAAATCACACAGTGAGATGGTGTATTACTTACCACTGCACAAAAGTCACCCCAAAACTTAGCTGCCTATGCCTAGTCAGATCAGCTGTCTCTTATACACATCTCCCGTGCCCAGGAAAACAGAATTAACACCCACCCTGCTCGTCTCTGGATGCGGCGGCTGTAAGCCTGAGAGGCCTGCAGCCTGGCTTCAGGCTTCCCGAGAGACAGATTTCCTGTCATTGCAAGGCTGGAAGAGGAGCAGCCGTCTGCAGGCTCGCCCTCCAGGCGGGGCGGCAGGGCCGGGCCGTTTTCGTGACTCACCAGGAGCTGGCGACAGAGAAGAGAAAGGGTTGGGAGCATCTCTACCTGGCCACAGAGTGGAGGACAGCGAGAGAATAGTGACTGTTCAGTAAGCTGATGGGGATCCCCGAGGCCCCTGCCCACCTCACGGGGCCGGCTGGCCCCTGGCTGTGCCTGACGGCCCAGATTCTGTACTCAGAAAGGCCCCGGGTCAAGTCTGCCTTTGCACGAACTGCCGAAACACTCGTGCATGGTACCATGGAGTGCTCCCAAGTCCCATCCACGCACAGGGATTCAGTGCAGGCACCTCCCTGAAGGGGGCCCTGCTGGGGCTTGTGAAGGGCCTGGGACTCGGACACCCCAGGAAGTTCAGCCACTGGGGCTGCTGTGTCTTCCTGACTGTCGTTAGGGACCTGCTGGACACTGTGCTCTGCTCAGAAAAGACGTGACCAAAGGCTGGTGGCCGAGGAGGAAGGGCACGGGCTGGACTGCCTGAGACACAGGCGATGCCCCAGGCCTGCTGCAGAGCCCCCGTGATTTCCGCGTGGCCGATGCTTTCCCACGTTACACACGCGAAGAGAGTGAGCCCCCCGGGCCACTCTTCCCTGCTTGTCTCTCTGCTCCAGGGAAGGTTGGAGGCAAGCTACAGAAAGTGCACGGGTGACTCCTGCCAGACGTGCCCTTGCTCCAGTCTCCACCTCTTTGCCGCCAGCCTCGCCGCTGCGCCCCTTCCACGGGGTCTTGTCCTGCCCAAGGCCCCCAGCTCTGGCGCTCTGATGACCCCGGGACCTTGTGTTTCAGCTCTCTGGTTCAGTCTTTCCACACCATTAGAAACCAATAACCAGTCTGTTCTTGGAAATCACACAGTGAGATGGTGTATTACTTACCACTGCACAAAAGTCACCCCAAAACTTAGCTGCCTACAGTGACACCATTTAATGAGATGCCCGCTCGGGCCCTTAGGATGGCCGGTATCGACAGAACAAAGCGGCTAGCACTGGCGAGGGCGTGGAGGAACTGGAGCCCTTGCGCCCCTTTCGTGGAAATGTGAGAAGGAAGACATACAGAGGCCTCCCCCAGGTTCAGCATAGAATCACCATACAATCCAGCAGCTCCGTCTCTAGTGCACACCCAGAAAAACGGAAAGCAGGCTCTCAACGACATGTTTGCAGATCAGTCAAACTCTTGTCCAGTGTGTTGGTGATGCCATCCAGCCAGCTCATCCTCTGTTGCCCCCTTCTGCCCTGCCCTCAATCTTTGCCAGCGTCAGGCAATATTACTCAGCCTTAAAACAGAGGAGATTCTGATACACCCTGCCACTTGGATGAGCCTGGAGGACCTCGCACTCACTGATTCCACGTCCATAGGCATCTACAGCCATCACAGTCACCGAGGCACAAAGTGGGACGGTGGTTTCAGGGACTGGGGAGAGGCAGGGGGGAGTCACTGTTCAGCGTTTGTAGGATTCCTGTTGCAAAAAGAAGGCGTCCCAGGCGACTGTCACATAGCACTGTGCCAGTTGTTACCAGGGCCAAACAGGACACGTCAGATAGCTAGGATGGTCCATTTATGCTGCGGACTTTTTACCGCAATAATTTTGCGCTTTAACTCCCTTTCTTATCTCGCGGTTTCTGTGGCTAGGAATCTGCACCTAGCTCAGCCGGGTGCGCTGCCTCAGGGTCGCTGACGAGGCTGCGCAGGGGCAGGGGTCTCATCTAAAGGCTGAGGAAAGGTCTTTACGGCCAGGGTTCGCTCCATCGTCGGCCGTTGGCTCGAGGGTGCCCTTCATTTGTAGGCTCTGGCCAGAGGCTGCCCTCAGGCCCCTGCCACGCGGGCCTCTCCACGGGTCAGCAGACTTCTTCAGAGCGTGCACACCAGGAGGGCAGTATAGCAAGGCGGCGCGTGAGGTGGAAGGCAGCATGTTCGTAACCTGACTGCAGGTGTGATGGGACACCGCCTTTGTTGCATCCTAGGAGGGAGGATCGCGTGATCAGGCCCTGCCCGCGTTCAGTGGGTCTGCACGACAGCTGGCCTGGCTGACCGCCGCTCTTCTATTCACCGTTTGTGCGTTCACGCTAAGCCGCTTCAGTCCTGTCGGACTCGGCGACCCTGTGGACTGTAGCCCGCCAGGCCCCTCTGTCCATGGGATTCTCCAGGCAGGAATCCTGGCGTGGGCTGCCTGCTGTGCCCTTCTCCAGGGGGTCTTCCCGACCCGGGGATCCTGCCCACGTCTCCTGTGTCACCCACACCGCCTGGCAGGCTCTTCGCCGCCGGCGCCACCCTGGGAGCCCCCTCTGTCCACGGTACCATCACCTAGAGCCTGAGCTCCAGCCTCGATTCCTTCCTCCCCTTCTCCACATCCAGGCCCTCTGCAGGCTTCTTGTTCTCTCCAGCAAATACACCCAGAGCTCCTATTTATGGGCCGGACTGCATGCCTGGCTCTGGCTCAGCAGTAACCCAGACAGGCTCCCTGCCTTCCTCATGCCCCAGGCTTGTCAAGGCAGCGGTTTTAAACTTGTTTCTTTAGCTGTAAAGTCACAATTGTGTAAATGACCACCAAGTGAGCTAATATGAAGTCACACGCTTTGAGCAGCATCTTAGCTTGCAGTAAATGCCCAGCAAGTCTTAGCTGTGATTGTCGGAGAAAGTGGGGAAACCTGTGAGAACAGAGGAGGATGCCATGGAAGGGGACAACGAGGGGGTGGCTGCCTCTCCCCAGGCGGGCGGGGAGGCTTCTCCGAGGGGTGCGTCTTACGTGAAACTGGAGGGGCCGGAGGCGCCCGGCAGGCGAGCACAAGCGGTGCAGGGGCCCCGCTGGCGCTGGGGAGGGCTTGGGCGGGCCGGGTGGGCCTTCGCAGATAAGTTTTGGAAGCAGACGGGTAAAGAATCCACCTGCCAGCGCAGGAGGCCCAGAGACTCGGGCTCAGCCGCTGGGGAGGGGGGATCCCCTGGAGATGGAAACGGCAGCCCGCTCCAGTGTTGCTGCCTGGAGAATCCCATGGAGGAGGAGCCTGGCGGGCTGCAGGCCATGGGGTCGCACAGAGCTGGATGTGGCTGAGCAACTGGGCGCACACGCCTGGGCGTGGCAGGGCAAGGCAGGGGCCGGAGGGTGCTGTGTTTCTGGCTCTAATTAGCTCAGTTAGTAAAGAATCCGCCTGCAATGCGAGACCCTGGTTTGATGCCTGGGTTGGGAAGATCTGCTGGGGAAAGGGTAGACTGCCTGCTCCAGCATTCTTGGGCTTCCCTGTGGCTCAGCTGGTAAAGAATCTGCCTACAATGTGGGAGGTTCAGTCCTCGGGTTGGGAAGATCCCCTGGAGAGAGAAAGGGCACCCACTCTAGTATTCTGGCCTGTAGAATTCCATGGACTGTATAGTTTGTGGGGTCGCAAAGAGTCAGACACAACTGAGCGACTTTCACTTCCACTTTTCACCACTGCCATGTGGAAGCCCGGACACCCCCGATTTAGGCGAGATGTCCCGTGAAGAGGCCGCCAGCTCCTTGCCGTGTGGCTGGTGAGTCAGCCCTGTCCCTTGCTCCTGGTCTCCCTCTCTGCAGGAGAGTGGCCTCACCCACAGCTGCCTTCTCCAGTCCCTCCCTGGCACGCACGTGGCTGCCTAGTCAGATCAGAGAACAGTAGATGCCTGTCGACGCAGGGAACCGGGAGGGGCCCCAGCAGGCCCTTCTTGGCTGGTCAAGCAGTCTTCCTGCGTCCACATCTCTCACCCTGCTCCGTCCTTACAAGAGGCCGTCCGTGGTGCGTGGTGATGGGGGCCAGGCCTTTGAGTCAAGTGGAACCTGCATCCAGTTCAGATACACTGCTTAAGCTCTGGGACTCTAGACATTTGTCTGTGGAAGAAATGTTTGCTGTTTAGTTGGTGTGTTGGAGGTCTCCAGGATTACCCTCAGCCTCAATGACTTCGTAGACGGACTCATAATTCAGGAAAGCTGTCCACCTCATGGTTACAGTTCACTCTAGTAGAAGAATGGAGAGTAACATCAGGAAAGGAAAGCGTATGCAGAGCAGAGCTCAGGCGCCCCAGGTGTGGCTGTCCGGCTGTGCTGACCGCGGGAGACCCGCGGACGGCGCTTATTCTCCCGGCGGCCGTGTGTGACAGCGTGCACGGGTGTGGCCAGCGGGGACTCATCCAGTCCCCAGTGTCCAGGGCTTGTGTGGAAGGGCAGTCTCATAAGCAGAGAGCACCCCCATGGCTGACCACAGATACACGGTCTCCATTGCGTGCATGCGTGCTAAATCGCTTTGGTCGCGTACAACTCTTTGCGACCTATGGACTGCGGCCCGTCAGGCTCCTTTGTCCGTGGAATTCTCCCGGCAGGAATCCTGGAGTGGGTTGCTGTGCCTCCTCCAGGGGATCTTCTCGAGCCAGGGGTTGAACCCAGGTCTCCTGCATCTCCGGCATTGCCGGCGGATTCTCTGCCACTGAGCCACCACGGTCTTCATTACCATCCCCCAACCACGGCCCCAGGCAAGTAAAAAGAGGCCTTTACCGTACAGCACACGGTTGGCGTCAGCTGTCTGGGGTGGCCCTGGGCCCCAGGCACACGAAGGCACTCTTCCCATGGGCCTGCATGCTGCCCCCCAGGAGCCGGGCAAGGGCCCGTCCTCGCTGTGGGACGTGCAGGGTCTGGACCTCCCAAGCATGCTGAGCTCTCCCTTCACTGCACACTCGATCTGAACATTTAACACGTGTACCAGTCAGGGTCCAGCCAGGAAAACTGAAACCACTGTAGGTATTTAGAACAGACAGAATTTAATACAAGGAGATTGTCTCACGGGTGAAGGAAGAGCGGGGAAGTGACGCAGGAGGCAGGGGGCCCAGCAGCCAGCAGCGGCAACCGCAGGCCTCTCCAGGCTGAGCCAGGCCTGGGGCTGCCTGGTGGGCCCTGGGGCACGCAGGGAGAGCTGTCGGGTCGCAGCGCCCCGCAGCAGCGGGAGCACGGGGCAAGAACCCGGGTTCCCCCCCTCCCGCCTGGCCTGCCCCCACCGGCACCTCCCAGGGCGGGGCTCCCCAGGAAATGACTCCGGCTCCCGTTTAATCAGGGCCTGTTTCAGGTGCCTGACGGTGCGCCCGCCACGGCCACCCACCCCACCCCGTGTGGCCCTGCCCGAGAGCTGCCCTGCGGCAGATACTGCCTCTGCTTCTTAGGGATGATGGCGATGAGGGGCAGATAAAGAAAAACAGCCTGTCGGGGGCGCCGGAGCCAGGGGGTGGGGGAAAGGAGGCAGGGCTGCAGGGAGGCAGAGACTGTGCAGGAGGCGCCCGCAGCCAGCAGCGGGGGAGCGAGGCGCTCCTTCGGCACGCTCCATCCAGCCAGGAATCCCCTGTCTGAGCCCCACTTCCTGTCTCGGTCCAGCCGTCCCCACCCGCGGGGCCCCCTGGGAAGGCCTGGGTTCCTTCACCGCAGAAATTGTTCGCAGTGAATCTTCTGTTTCCCCCTCAGGCTTGACTCCTGGCTACAGTTTGTTTTGTCTCTCAAAGACCTGCTCGATTCCGTTTTTCACGCCACTTCCACACTGCCGAGGGGCACGTCGGCCTGGGACTTGCTCACACACAGGCAGTTCAACACTGGCGCTCAGGATCCAGGGACCAGGGTGCTCCCATAAATGGTTTTAAGCCCGCTGCTGAAGCCCAGCAGCTCCACGCCTTTGCCTGGCCGCGGAGATCAGAAGGCCCTCCTGTTCCCTCCTCCCGCACTTGGCCTCGCACCCTGGCCGGCTAGCCTGTGCTCCCAGATAAGTGCAGAGAAAGGCGGGCCCTCTTCTCCCCCAAGCCCCATGTGCAGAGACTGTCTCACGATGGCTGCTTTTTTAGGTGTGACAGTGCTGTGGTGGTTGGATAGGAGAACTGAAACTGCCTCCAGATCTCTGAGGAAAACACACACACACATTCACATGTAAAGTGCATATGGCAACTTAGCAAGTATTAGATCTTTTTAGTCTGTGCATTTGACTTTTTTAATAATAAAAACAATTCCCCTTCCTTCCTTAAAAAGTTTTAATGTATTCATTTTTAACTGTAAAATTAATTGACTTTTTTTTTGCTTTCAGACCACCAATCATAACTTCTAATCTGAGATAAACTGTGTTGTCACTTTGGATTTGCTTAATTCCGTCCAAGAGGGAAAAATAAGGGAAAAAAATAAGGCTTTCTACTTAAATGTAGGTTTTAAGGCGGTGTAGGGTAGGGTTTGTCTTTTAAGACATGAATGAGGGTCAAGGTTAGGCAGGCCTACCCTGTTCTCTCGCTCTCTCTCCTGGAGAGCAGCTGGTGCGGGGCGAAGGGTCGAGGAGGAAAGGCCCAGGGAGAGGGCGGCAACCTGGCCGCAGCGTCTGCAGGAGGCTCACCCGGGCAGGCCCAGCTGCCACAGCCTTGCACAAGCTGTGTGGTCGGGAACAAGGCGTGGGATGGACCCACTGACGCCTCTGGCATGACCTTAAAGATTGTGGAGGAAACGCCCAGCACCCTCTCCATCACACACTTAAGTAGCACAGAGATTAGCATGGAGAGTTCAATGAACTGCTCAACGAACTATGGACTGACTCGTGTGGGATGCGGGTGAAGTGCAGAAGCGAAGCTAACCGTGTTGCGGCCCTTTGCCACCTCGGTTTCTGAGCTGTGGACTCACACAGCCATTCAAAATGGACAGGAAACTGGCGTTTCAGCTACTTTTTGCTGAAGTCAGCCTGTCAAACTTGCTTACAGCGTGACTGCAGGTTTCCCCTGGCCCTGCACTCTGGGCTGGGCTCAGCTGGGTGGTTCTTCCACCCTGCCACGTGTCTCCTGGGGTGAACGGTTCCAAAGAGCATCTTCACTCAGACTTGTGGGGCTTCAGCTGAGGCGGCTGGAACGGGGGTGACTGGGACGCTTGTGCCTCCGTGTCAGCACAGTAGCTGGGCCCCTTTACAGAGTAACTCGGGACTTCAGGAGACAGTATCCCGAGAGGATCTTTATCAGGGCTCTGTGCCCAGCACCCCTGCTACCACCCCATTGGCCAAAGCAAGTTAGTTATGTGTCTAATCCCGGAATTTCCATGTGAGGAGAGGGCTGACAGTGGAGACCGCCAATGCACGGACCCACCACAGCCAGGAAAAGCCCTGCAAACAGCAGTGAGTAGACCGCCACGGATCACCCAGGATGAAGCTCTCCTTTCAGTTAGGGAGACACCACGAAGGGTCTCAATCATTCATTCGTTTAGCAAGTACTTCTCGGGAGTGCAGGTGCTGGGGGTTTGGTATGGACGAGACAGGTGAGCTCTTGCTTCCGAGGGCTATCAAATAGTCCATATGCAGATAAGACAGTTTCTGATGATGACCAGCGCTGTAAAGAAAACAGCATAACAGGGCAGAGAGTCGGTAGAGGTTGAGGGTGGTGCTTTAGCTACAGGGAGCAGGAGAGGCGTTCCTCGAAGCAGGAAGCTTAGCTGAGACGTAAACGAGAGGGCACCAGCCTCGTGGAGATCCAGTTGCAAATGTTCTAGGAGGAGGGAACCGAGGGCGGAGGAAGCGGGCAGGAATGCCCCTTGACCAGGTCTCGGCTCGGCGCGTTTCAAGGATAGTAGACCAGGGCGTCTGGAGTATCGGGAAAGGGAGCAATCTTCGCGGGAGCAGCCCGGGCCTCGCCGCGCCTCTGAATGCACCTGGAAGTATGACACGCGTCGGAGCCGTGACCTGTAGCTCCTTGCCCATTGTCCTGCCCCTTCCCGGCCCTCCTCTGCATTTCCAGAGCCATTCTGAGAAGCTGTCAAGCTCTGGGGGCTGCCAGAAGGTCAGGGGTGCGGCGCTCAGAAGGAAGCTAAAAAATGTCCTAGCGTTGGAGGCTAAGTCCCTTGCGCCGGACATTGGGAGGCAGCGCGCAACCTCCCACCGCCACCGTCGTACACACAGAGAAGCCGTCTTGACGCAGACTCCAGGGCGCTGTGGCCCGTTCCTAATTCTAACCAACGTTTGTTTTCACATACATCATCCCACGTTATCCCTTCGTCCAGCCAGAGCCAGTCCGTCCAGGGAAGCAAACATTTGAGCGCCCTTCATGCTAAGTCTTGTGCTCAGCAGCTCTCTGCATCTGGTAACCTTCCCCCAAGCCTGTGCAGGTTTCAACCTCTTACCTCCAGCTCTCTGTGGAGGATGTGGGCTCAGAGTCACACAGGAAACGGCAGCGCTGCGATTCCAGCCTGAGTCCTTTGATCCGGAGTCACAGGCTCCACCCGCTGCAGCTCCTGCAGGCTGCTCGCCGGCCTGCCCTGGGCAGGTGGCCAGGTTGCCCATTCTCCCAGAGCTCCATCTCCATACAAGGGCCTCCATGAGCCGGAGATGAGAAGAAGGATTGAAAGAACATGCTTATCCTGTTACTTTGAATTTTATCTTCCTTAGTCAAGCCAGTACACCTGGAGTACACTCTGAGGAGAGAGGTATCTGTAGAGGGAATATTACACAACGTGTATAAAAATTTCCCTGTGTATTTACCGTACTTTTTCAAATGAACAATTGGATCTATTATTTTCAATTTAGATGTTGTTTACCGGAAACGGTTGCTAGAGATTAAAGAAAAAAAATATTCAACGTCTTATTTGAAAATGTAACTATTGTTTTAAAATAACCTTTTCCAAAATATCTCGGCGGCGCAGTGGTTAGGACGCAGTTAACCCTTTCCCTGCCAGGCCCCGGGTCAGTCCCTGGGTGGGGGATGAAGATCCCACAAACTGTGTGGCACGGTCAAAAATCAAACAAACTCATCCTTTTTCCTGACTTTAAAATGCACCTATACTTTCCAAAAGGAAATACACGTATCTCCATCCATGTACCTACACACACGTAGTTACTTGTATGTGTATATGTAATTCTGTGGTCACCTTTAGCCCTATTAAACATGCAATGTGTGTGTTTTGACAGTGTTAATTATCTACACATTTAAAATATGTCACAGTTTGGAGCCCTGACTTGATACTCCTTCCTGGTAGAAGGTCAGCAGTGGCTGGAGCCTCTCACCGCCCGACAGGCCCCCGGTGCAGCTGATTTAGACCATATCAAGTCTCGGATTGCGGCTGTTTTTTGAATTGCAGGGCAAGCGACTTGCTCGGGTCATGTTCAGTCTGCAGTCTGTGTTTAGACATGGCACAGACATCCCCCAAGAACTCGGAGAAGACTGCCAGGGCGGGCCTGGGCCTGCTCCCGGAACAGCCTGCTTCAGACCAGCTCGGTGTCTCCTCCACGCATCCCAGCAACCCCCTGCCATGGGCGGGGCTGGAACCCAGCAGGATTGACTCTCACTGAGGGGGAATATTGGAGAAGGCGATGGCACCCCACTCCAGCATCTTGCCTGGAAAATCCCATGGACGGAGGAGCCTGGTGGGCCGCAGTCCATGGGGTCGCTAAGAGTCGGACACGACTGAGCGACTTCCCTTTCACTTTTCACTTTCATGCACTGGAGAAGGAGAGGGAATATGGATCACAGCCTCCCCGCCACCCCATTTGCTTTCCAAAGGTCAGTGGCTTGAGATAATGTGTTTTAGGGATTTCCCAATCAGCTAGTGCTTAAAAGATGTTTATATTGAAAAAAGAAGATAGAGCCTCTGGCAACTAGGAAAACACAGAATAAAAGTTTTCCCTGGACTCTTTTTTTTTTTTGACCTTTTATTAAAGACCAATCGATTTTGAAACAACGTTGTGTTAGTTTCAGGTGTACGACACAGTGATTGAGTTACACACGCGTGAGCCTGTTTCTTCAGATTCTTTTCTCTTACAGATTATTACCAGGCGTTGAACAGGGTCTCCGGTGCTGCACAGGAGGTCCTTGGTTATCTGCTTCATGTACAGTGTGGGCGTGTTAATCCCAAACTCCTTCTTTATCCCTCCCTCCACTTGCCCCTTTGGCAGCCATACGTTGGTTTTCTGTGTCTGTGGGTCTGTATGTTTTGTGCATAAATCCGTTTGCACTCTTGTTTTGGGAGGGTGGTTGCACAAACCGGTGGCGCCCTAGGCTATGTGTCCCCGTCTGGCTGGCTTCACTTGGAGTGATCCTCTCTAACTCCATCCACGTCACTGCACGTGGCTTCCCCTGCTCTTCATTTGCGGTTTTTGCAATAATAGTGAAGGAAACAGGAATTAGAAACCTCAGACATCTCAGCCTTCTTCTTTCCAGTCCTCGTCCAAATAGGGGTTTATGTTGACAAAGCTGATAACATTTGTGTTGTCTTTTCACCTAATGTCAACAATTCCATAAAAGAGTACGTCGCTTCTCAGAGAGGAAGGGTTACTTTTTATTCTAAGGTGTTGTAATATCACATACAGTTTGGGGAAAGAGAAAAAAATTATTCCTAAACCTGCCATGCTTACTGAACCACTGTAACTTTTGCATTTTCTGTCTATGCTTTGTTCACTGCGTCTATATTTTGCATATTTTATATAATAGAACTATTCTGGTTATTGCCCACAAGCATTCACAGGTTTATAAAAAAAAATGTATCCTCCTACACTCTACAAAACTCTTAAAAAGCTGTTTTGATTTCTCCTTACAAACCCTTATCCACATGCATATTTCATTTTTTCCACTAGTAATAAAAGCACAAATTTATTGTTTTTATCATATTTTATATTATAAAACACTTAGTGATTCCCTATACTCTTTATTACTTTTTTCTTAAACTTTGTTTAAGACTTGAAAGAATTACAAAAGTAATTCATGCTGATTTTTACAGCTGAAATAATTCAAAATTTTGTGAAAGGAAAATCATATATGCCCTACGCCCTACTCCAATCCCATCCCCTGAAGTAATAAATGCTAACAGCCTAGTGTGCTCAATGCATATTTTTCCTGTCTTTCAGATATACATACCATATTTTAAAATATATGCTTTTTTTTTTACAAAAATGGAATACTGTACACATGTCTTGACAACTTGCTTTTTTTTTTAAACCATAACATGCATATTCCTCAAGACCAAAAGATACTAACTTATTCTTTTAGGTGGGTTTATTTTACATTAAGGATGTATTGTAATTTATTCATTTATTTCCCTGATGACAAATATTTCCATCATCCATAGTTTTCTTTACCTCTAAGAAATGTTGCAATAAAACATCTATCGGCATATGTTCTTCTGTATGGGTACTTTTATATCTGTAGGCCTGCTTATCCAAAATGGGATTTGCAAGATAAAAAAACATATATATTTGTATTTTAAAATTTTAAATCAGCTTTTTGCAGCCGTCACGGCCATGCGCTCAAATGCTCCCATTTAACTGTAGAGTCAAGGAGGTTTGATGAGTATAGTCAGCAATGTCACCACCAACACAACTCAGGCACAAACCTTTCCAGCCCCTGAAACCGCCCCTCTCGCACCTCTGCAGGCGCGCCGCCCCCCACTGCCCAGGAGGGTCTCCCCTTCCTGGAATTCCACGTACCTGGGATCCCCCTGCGTCTCTCGCCCCGCTCTGGCTTGTCCACTTGGCCCAACATCCTGGGCATTCATCCGCCTCATAGCTCATGTCAGAAGTTTCTTCCTTTTTGCTGTCCAGTGTGGTTTTCAGAGAACCAAGTTCCTTTCCAGAAAAGTCACAGCTGGCCACGTTCCTACCAGCAATGAACAGGAATGTCTTTTCCTCCGAATCTCTACAGGCCCTGGGTGTTACTCTTTTCGGTTTTTGCCAACTCCTCAGATGCACATGAGGCTGTGGTTGCTGCCCGAGTTTGCGTTTCCTTGAGTGCCGAGAGCGCTGCTTTTATTTCCGTTTGTTTGCTTGTGGCTGTGCTGGGTCCTGGCTGGGGGAGCTGCAGCCTGTGAGCCTCTCCCCTGTTGCGGAGCGCGGGCTCCGGGGCGCCCGCGCTGCGGCAGTGGTGGCACGGGGGCTCTGTGTGGGGCTGGGGCTTCACAGCACAGGCTCAGCAGTGGTGCCCCGGGGTCCTAGTCGGTCCCCAGCATGTGGCGTCTGCCCAGATCAGGCGTATGGCCCACGCCTCCTGCAGTGGCACGAGGTTTCTCCGGCAGTGAGCCACCAGGGATCTCTGGGCTCGTGCTTCTGGCCTTTTCTCTTTGATGGATTGTCTCTCAGACCACTGACTCATTTTCCTGTTGGGTTTTAACTTGTAGAAACTCTTTGTTTACTAAAGATCTTAACTTTTGCTGCAGATAGTATCATTTTTTCCTGCTCTATCCTTTGTCTTCTAACTTTTAAAGGGTTTTTTGTCTTAAAACTTAGAATGTCAAGTAGTCCAATACGCGTCTCTTTGCTTTTACAGCTTCTGGATTCCCTGATAAGCATAGTCTCTATGTACTGCCGTGTTCTGCCCCTTCACTTAACATGTGAGCATTTCTCGTGTGAGCGCTTCGTCACTTCAGTCGTGTCCAACTCTCCGCCACCCTGTGGGCTGTAGCCCACCAGGCTCCTCTGTCCATGGGATTTCCCCGGCAAGATCACTGCAGCGGGTTGCCATGCCCTCCTGCAGGGACGTTCCTAACTCGGGGGCGGGACCCGCATCTCCTGCAGCTCCTGTGTTACAGGCAGACTCCGCGCTGCTGGGCCACCGGGAGAGCCCTTCTCGTGCATCACCGCCTTCACAACTGTGATTGGTAAGGTGGCACTTTGTCACACCCAGAGATAGCCCATGAAGTAATTAAAATTATTCTTCTCTTGGATACTTGATGTAATTATAAATTAATAGTTATTTAATTACTTTGAATAATTTCCCAAGAGTAATGTCCTAGGTTTTGAAGGTATTTTGTAGTTTTTATTTTTTGGCTGCACTGCACAGCTTGTGGGATCCTACTTCCCTGATCGGGGATCGAACCCACGGCCTTGACAGTGAAAACACGGAGTCTAACCACCAGACTGCCAGGGAATTCTATATTATGTGATTTTAAAAATATGTCAGTAATCTAGAGGAATACTCCAGGCCAGAATACTGGAGCAGGTAGCCTGGGTCGGGAGGGTCTCCAGCAGATCTTCCTGACCCAGGAATCAAACTGGGGTCTCCTGCAGTGCAGGTGAATTCTTTACCAACTGAGATATCAGGGAAGCCCAACAGAGGCACACCAGCACAGCATCGTGAGTGGTTTCATTCTCTGAGTGTGCACCAGGTCCAGTGATAGACACGGAGTTTCAAGGTGTGACGCGTCAGCCCTGTGTGTGCTGGAACCCCTGCTTCCTGGTTTGTGTCAGAACAAACCCCCAAACAGTGATACCTGCTCTGTGCGCCCCCGCACTGCATCTGGGGGTCCCGTCTCTCCCCTCTGCCTACCCCCACGTCCTCTCTACAGCTGCCTAAAGAAGCTGGCGGCTGAGCGGTGGAGCCACGCCTGGGTCCCAGCTCTGACCTGACCGGAAGCCTGGTCCTCTGGCCGTTTCCGTGAATACTGTTTGCACAGCACAGATCCCTTCCCCGTTTACAAAGGCCCCTTTCTCAGCCTTTGATGTCGGAATCGCCCACTGCCTTTCTCAGCCCGGTGAATGCCTTCTCACCCTTGAAGATGCAGGAAGCCATCTCCCGCTCCCAGCAGCGTCCCCTCCCTCTCTCGGCATGGTCTTGGTGCTCGCGCTGTGCTTCACAGCAGTCTCCCTGACTGCACCCAGCCTCTGCCCGCCGCTGTGGGTTTCCCTGAGGAGTGCAGAGGTGTGTTGCAGGCGGAGCCTGGGGCTGGGTCTGTGGCAGGGTGAGATGAGTGAGGGGCAGAGTGGAGATGCGCGGTGGAGCCGGGAAGGCTGGCAGGGGCTGGGCCGCTGAGGCCCTGGCTTGCCAGGCAGCGGGCTGGGCATTGTCTGCTGGTTGGTGTGGAGCCAGGGGCGGGCTGCAGTGTCAGTGGACCTGGGGGAGTGGTGGCATCTGCAGGCTGGTGACGGGAGGGCCTAGCAGGGGCAGCTGAGGCGGAAGGAAGGGAAGGGGCTGGCTTCCAGAGAAAACCTGGATTCGGAAACAGGAAGTCTTGACCCCTTGGTGTCCACGCGGCTGTCCCCACTCAGGCCCCAGTTCGTTTAGGCAGCAGTAGAGAGGGCGCAGGGGTGGGGAGGGGAGAGACAGGATTCCCAGATGAGGTGTGGGGGCGCACGGGGGGCCCCACTGTTTGGGGTTGTTTCTGCCACCAACCAGGAGGCAGGGGTTCCGGCACGCCCGGGGCTGGTGTGGGCTGCCTTGAACCGCTGCTCCTCAGGAATGCCTGGACTGATGTCTCCCCCGAGGACCCCCCGCCGGCCCGCGTGGGCTGTGTCCGCAGCTTGGGGTAGGCGTGGCGGGGGGGCAGCGGGTCAGAGGAGTGGCACCTCTGGGGCTGGCCTGCCTGGGCTGATGAGTGCCCAGCGCTCGATGCCTGAGTGCTTTCCAGCTTCAAGGTGAGAGGAGCGTTGTGGGTGCCGTGTGAAGGAGTAAGAGCTGAGGAAGGCAGAGTGCTGGGCACAGGAGCTCCTGGTAAGGATGAGCTACCGTGGGCGTCAGAGTCCTGCAGCTCAGCCCAGAGCAGGGCGCGCGCGCCTGGGCCTGGGGCAGCTCCAACAGCCAGAGAGGGGCGGGGGAGGCAGGCGCCCGCCCCAGCGCCCCGGCGCAGCGGGCCCAGGGCCGGCTTGCAGGCGGGGAGAGGGCGCCGCAGACTCGCAACCCGTGGAGCTCGGCTCTCCTTTGTGGCCAGCTCCCAAATATTCATTAAATGAATGACTGCTTCCAAAATATTTTTTAAATATTTGGAAAATTTTTTTGATTCTTTAAAGCTTTAAAAATTTCTGTCTAATTTTTAGAAGGTTACTTTGCATTTACAATTATTACGAAATACTGGCTATATCTGTTCTGTTTACAGTACATCCTTGATCCTGTCTTACTCTCAGCAGTTTGTTACTGCCCACTCCCCCTATATTGCCCCTCCCCCAGATTATTTTTTTATTTAAAAATGCGTGTTGCAAAGTCCCCTACATTCATGAGAGAAACTTTCGGCAGTGGACCTTGTCAAAGCTATTTAGTGAGCTGAGTTACAGTCACATCACTTGCCATGACAGCGTTGACACGGAAACTTAGGCAGCCTTTTCACGCTCCTTACAGTTACTGTAACATTATTCAGCCTAACGCAAGACTGTCTGATACGCAAGCGTCTAATCTTCCCCAGCTTCCTGTTGCTCAGACCTCTGTGGGGCAGGCGCAGAGCCCCTCCCTGGCCCTGTGACTTCTAGTATCATGTTAGGGGGCCCTCCCCCCGCTGCCCGGGCCTTTGACCGCTGCGGGGTGGACCCAGGCCAAGGCCTCCCCCACCTCCGGAGCTGGAGCCTGGAGGACAGCCTGCCTCTCTGGGCAGAGATGCCACCACTCGGGGCCCCAGGCTGCGCGCAGCTGAGGCGTGAGGGCTCCGTGAACACGGCGGGCCCTGGGCATGGCAGTGCTCACCGAGCTCTGCGGAGGGCCTGAGGAGCATGCAGACTCAGCCCCCTGTGTGCGCTGAGTGGATCCACCCCCGGATAAGGCAGCGCCCCACAGGCTAGTGATCGCCAAGACCCTGTGCCCTGAGAGACTTCCCTGGGGTCCAGTGGGTGACTCTGGGCTCCCGGTTCAGGGGTGCCCAGGCTCACTCCCTGGTCAGGGACCGAATCCCACATGCCACAAGTAACAGATAACACGCTGCGAGGAAGAGCTAGTGCAGCCAGTGAGCACGTGGTGAGCAGAGAGCCTGGCCTGCCTCGCGCACAGACCCATTCGACACGTATTAGCCAAAAGGAAGACACGCACAGTCCCGTAACCCCACCGCTGCATTCTGAAGAGGTTATGTGTGTTGTGTCTGTATGTATAAGTTGTTACGTCTTACAGATATGTGCAAAAACATGTTTTGAGAAAAGTTAAAACTATAGCAATAAAAATGAGATACAACTACACATACTGTCATATTCATTATTTTTTACTTACACGTAAGTTAATCGATGTATTTCTGGGCTGGTCGTTTATTAACGAGGTGGTTTTGAACAAGTTACCTCACTCCCCGCGCTTCAGCATTCTCACCTGTAAGCAACGCGTATTTTATCACAGTTAGATTGTGAGGGTTAGATGACGTAATACACGTGGAGTACTTAATTAAGGGTCAGGAAATGTTAGTCACTGTTCAGTTCAGTCTCTCAGTCGTGTCCAACTGTGACCCCACGGACTGCAGCACGCCAGGCGTCCCTGTCCATCACCAACTCCCGGAGTTTACTCAAACTCATGTCCATTGATTCAGTGATGCCATCCAACCACCTCATCCTCCGTCGTCCCCTTTCTCCTTCCGCCTTCAATCTTTCCTAGCATCAGGGTCTTTTCCAGTGAGTCAGTTCTTTGCAACGGTGGCCAAAGTATTGGAGTTTCAGCTTCAGCTGAAACTATTACTAGTTACTATTATTAAGTCATTAAATATTCTTCCTCAAAAGTCTAAATGGCTGTATAGCAAGCATCCCCCTGTACCGATAACACTGTCCGTGTTTCAGTAACTCAGTCATGTCCTGCTCCTTGCAGCCCCGTGGACTGTCCCCGCCAGGCTCCTTTGTCCTTGGGGATTCTCCAGGCAGGAGTACTGGAGTGGGCTGCCATGCCCTTCAGGGTTCCTCCCAACACAGGGATTGAACCCAGGTCTCCCACATTGCAGGTGGATTCTTTACTGTTTGAGCTACCCGGGAAACTTTTATTGATAACACTGACATCTGTTAAATAAATATATAGGTTTCTATAATATATAAATATACTTGTGTGTGATTTATATTATATATTGTTTGTATATGTGGTAAATATCTGGCATATGGATTGACATAATAGCATGTATATATACTGCTGTATGTTTCCAGGTGTGCTATTATATCAGTGTATATGTATATTGTATATATATTTAAATATACGTAGAACCTACTCCTTAAGACATGCAGATTGTCTCTTCATTTTCACTATTGTAAACAGTAACCTCAGTCTTCTTTGGGCTGCTGTAACTACCTGGCTGGTTTAAACAACAGGATTTTGTTTCTCATTGTTCTGGAGGCTGACAACCCAAGATCAAGGTTCCGGCAGAGCTGGTGTCTGCCGAGGGTCTACTTCCTGGTTTGCAGACAGCCCTCCTCTCATTGTGGTCTCAGATAGCAGAGAAGGAACCTGCTCACGCTCTGACCTCTTCTTATAAAGGCACTAATCCTCCTTAGGAGGGCCCCACCCTTCTGAGCTAATCACCTGCTAAAAGTTCCACAGCCCAGTACTCTTAGTATCCCATTGCTGATGAGAGTTTCAGTGTGAATTTTGAGAAGGCGCAAACATGCAGTCTGTAACAACCGTCCTCACTGAACGTGCTTATAAGTCGACAGTTGTGGACATCACTGAATATTTCATTAGGACAATACTCAGAAGTATTCATCTCGGGCTCTGTTGCCCTGGGGCACGTGGGATCTTAGTTCCCCAACCAGGAATCAAACCTGCTTTTCCTGCATTGCAAGGTGGATTCTTAACCACTGGACCCCACGGAAGCCCAGCTTCAGCCACTTCTGGCTGCTCACCGAGCGGAGCTGAGAGCAGCTGTGACTGGAGGCGCGTCGTGCTGCGGCAGGAAGTCGCAATGCTTCTCGGGGCCACACCTGTCTTGTTGGCCCCTCCTAGTTGCTTCTACATTCAGCGATGCATCACAACACCCAGATTCCCTCCAGTGTCTCAGCCTTGCGTTTGTGGGCGAACAGTAAAAAGAGCAACTGGTGTTACCTCTGGGTAGTTTCTCTCAGTTCAGTTCAGTCGCTCAGCCTTGTCCTACTCTTTGTGACCCCATGAATCGCAGCACACCAGGCCTCCCTGTCCATCACCAACTCCCGGAGTTCACTCAGACTCACGTCCATCGAGTCCGTGATGCCATCCAGCCATCTCATCCTTGGTCGTCCCCTTCTCCTCCTGCTCCCAATCCCTCCCGGCATCAGAGTCTTTTCCAGTGAGTCAACTCTTCTCATGAGGTGGCCAAAGTACTGGAGTTTCAGCTTTAGCATCATTCCTTCCAAAGAACACCCAGGGCTGACCTCCTTTAGAATGGACTGGTTGGCTCTCTTTGCAGTCCAAGGGACTCTCAAGAGTCTTCTCCAACACCACAGTTCAAAAGGAAAATCCAAATACTGTAATGAGCGCTGAAATTATTGCCTAACTCAGCCTCAAGACTCTTAACTTGGGTGCATTAAATTTGTTTTTTTCAACATTTTCAAAAGCAGAGACATTACTTTGCCGACTAAGGTCCGTCTAGTCTGAGGATGAGATGGCTGGATGGCATCACGGACTCGATGGACGTGAGTCTGAGTGAACTCCGGGAGATGGTGATGGACAGGGAGGCCTGGCGTGCTGCGATTCCTGGGGTCGCAAAGAGTCGGACACGACTGAGCGACTGAACTGAACTGATGTCTCAAGAAACCATAACGGCTGCCCCAGGTGCCCTGATGGGAATAAAATCATCAGCTGAAAATGTCAGGAAAACGTTCTCCTTTGAAGAAGGTTGCTTCTGTCTTGCTGTATTTTGTGCCCGAGTTTAGCCCCATAGCCTGGAACTCAAAACAGTCCTGGAGATCCCCGTCCGGCTCTCATTTTACAGGCGAGGAAACAGAGAGGCACGGTGGCTGCTCCGTGGCCACTCTATCAGCTGGTGGCAGACGAGGCCCAGGACCTCTGTCCTCTTGACACTGAGTCCAGTGGCTTTTCTGTGTCCCAAGCCGTGACCTTGGCCAGCCCTGCCTCTGCTCGCTCTCCTACCTCTCAGAGTCCATAAGATTTCCAAGCAGACCACCTGGTGAGAGCCCGATGCCTCAGCTGAGGCCGTGGAGGGGGCAGGGTGGGGCAGTGGGTGGTGTAGGAGCGACCAGTTACTCACTGG
This sequence comes from Cephalophus harveyi, assembly GCA_006410635.1. Classification (NCBI taxonomy): domain Eukaryota; kingdom Metazoa; phylum Chordata; class Mammalia; order Artiodactyla; family Bovidae; genus Cephalophus; species Cephalophus harveyi. The sequence goes on along the minus strand of SJYT01023810.1, from coordinate 190,875 downwards.
AGGAGGCAAGGCTCTAAGACTGGGAATTGGCGACGGCCAGTGGAGCTGGGCCAGAAGGACTGGGCGTCAGCCAGGAGCAGCAGGGAGCCTGGAAAGGAGAGGAAGGCCGCGCCCACCAGGCAGGTGTGCGTTCCACAAAGCTCTGCTGCCACGGAGGGACTTCAGCCTGCTTGTGTTTGCTTGTTCGTTTTGGTGGGGAAAGATAGATATGTATAATTGGCCATTCTCATTGTTTTAAATTGTGCCGTTCAGTGGCGTTAATAACAGCGTTGTGCACTGTCTACTCCTAAAACGCTTCCGTCACCCCAGACACAAACTCTGTCCCATGAAGCAGTAGCTCCCCACTCTGCCTTGCCTCCAGCCCTCAGTAACTTTTCATGCACTTGGTGCCTCTGAATTTGCCTAAGACAGACAGTTCATGTAAATGGAACCGTGTAGTATTTGTTTTTCATTTGCAGCTTATTTCATTTATGAATGTTTCGAAGATTTGCCTGTGTTAGAGAGCGCATCAGAACTCCATCCTCGCGTGTGTGTGCATGCGCTGAATATATCATGCTTTTGTTTTCATTTTGGTAAAATACACGAAATATAAAATTTGCCACTTAACCATTTGTGGAGTGCTCAGTAAGTGGTATTAAGTACATTCATGGGGTTTTCTAACCGTCACCGGTCCATCCTAAGAATTTTTTCATCTTTCCAAACTAAGATTCTGTCCCCATTAAACACTGACTTCCCCCACCTCCGCCACTTCTCCAGCCCCTGCCAACCCCCATTCTTCTGTCTGTCTCTGTCAAATTGACTGCTCTTGGGACCGCAACTAAGTGAAGTCAAACAGTATTTGTCCTTTTGTGACAGCTTATTTGACTGAGCATGATGTCTTTTAGGGCCTTCCCTTGTGGCTCAGCTGGTCAAGAAATCGGCCTGCAACATGGAAGACCTGGGTTCGATCCCTAGGTTGGGAAGATCCCTGGAGAAAGGAACGACTACCCACTCCAGTGTTCTGACCTGGAGAATTCCATGGCTCACAAAGGGTCTGACACAACTGAGCGACTTTGACTTTTAAGGGCTTTAAAAGCCTCTTTAAAAGCGCCTTTCACTTTTCATGGCATCCGTGTTGCGGCATGTGTCAGAATCTCACTCATTTTTGAGGCAGGAATATTGCTTTGCCCACTGTCTGTCCGCTCGCTCTGTTTATCGTCCGGCCACGGCTGGGTGTCTGGGCGGCATCCGCCCCGTGGCTGCCGTGAATAGTGCTGCTGTGGACAGCTGATGTCAAGTGTCCGTGCAGCTCCCTGCTTTGAATAGTTTGGGGCATATTCCAGAAGTGGGATTGCTGGGTCGTGAGGAAATTCTGTGTTCAGTTCCTTGAGAAACCAGCAAAGTGTTTTCCAGCGACTGTACCATTTCACATTCCCACCAGCAGTACCAGGTGGCTCCAGTTCCTTTCCATCCTTGTGAGCACTTCATTTTCTGTGTTCACTCCTGTTTTACGGCTGAGTAACGTTCCATTGAGTGTCTGCATCACTGCTTATTCATTCACCATCTGTTGATGGACACTCGGGTCATTTCCACCTTCCGGCTTCTGCACACGGTTCTCCAGTGAGCGCTGGCCTACACGTATTTATTGAGTGTTTTCCATTGCTTGGGTATATACCTCAGAATGGGATGCCGGGTCATCAGTAGCTCTATGTTTGACTTTTTGAGGAGCCATCAAACCGTTTTCCACAGTGGCCGCACCATGTTACATTCCCAGTGATTCTGTACAAGGGCTCCTGCAAGGCTGGGAGCAGGGCTGGAAGAAAGTAACCTTCCCCAGGCCGCCTCCCTCCTGCCTGCTGTAGTATATTTCAGGGGCTGGGAAATCACTCCTCCTGTGTAAAGTGCTCATTTCTGGGCTACTTCAGTGCCATACCTGAGGGCTTCTTTTCTTTTCGGTGTCAGTGTTTAACTCTGACACCGAATATTCTGACACCAAGTCAATAGTGGTCGCCTTTCTCCTTAAGCCGAATGCAACCCACGGTATAAAATTGTTCAAAAACAAATTGCTCAGCAAAACAGATCCCCCCTCTTCCAGCACGTTTCTGTCTTGTATTTTTCCTCCTGCTTGCATCTGGTGGAAGGGTTGGCGTCCTGGCTCCGTGACCAGCAGCCAATCCGTGAAGCTTTCTGAGCCTGTTGGTTTGTGGAGAATGTCGGCAGGTGTGAAGTCTGAGTTCCTATTTTCAGAAGACTGTCCTGACACTTGGAGTAGAAGAACTTGATTACATACTGTATTTTCGCAATACTCATGATATTCTCAGCTAACCTGTGTCCCCTGCATTGGCGGGCAGATTCCTGTCCACCGCACGACCAGGGAAATCGCTCATTTTTAACTAACAGTGTTTATTTTGTCTTGAATTTTCCTGCTATGGTGGATGTTGATCAAACCATCAAGGCAGCTTTTATTTGTCACAATTTATACACTTGGAGGCGGTCTTTTCAGTTCAGTCAAAACCAATAAATACCAGGCAGTTTTACATCCATAAGGACATTTTTACATATTCTTCATAATAATATAAATATGTATAATGTATACATATAGACTACAAGCACATTTTAAAGGTGATAACAGTGTAAGAAAGCAGTGATTTTTGGTTGGATATTTTCCCTAGCGCACCAGCAGTTATTGCTTTGACTTTTTGGTTTGATAAATTTACAATAGGAAGAGATGATAAAATTACCATATTTAGAAAATGTCATACGAAAGAAGTATATATAGTAGAATTTTAAGTTATAAGAATAAATCATTAGCTATTTGATATATTGTCATTTTCCTATAGACTGGAAATTTCCTTGCCTCAATTAATGCTCACCTTTCATAAAAATTTCTATAATGCAGTACAAACCACAACTGATTAATATATTCGTTGCCTTGTCCTAGATTAGGAGGGCCTGAGATATTTTGTTTATGGACGCTGCCAACTCATTTATATCTGTTTCTCGGAAGCACATTTGCAGGGCACAGGCTGAGAATCTCCGATCCTGCATGATAAAGTGAAATCTCTAAAAGCGGACAACGTGTGCGGTTGCTCTGATTCAGCACAATTGAGATTCTTTTTTGGCAAAGAAATAATAATAACGCTAAATAATCCTCTGCCACTTCCCAGCCACGGTCAATAGAGAGGTTTGGGCTCTGCGAGCACATGGCCATCCTTGCAAAGGCAGCCGCGTCTGCAGACGCTGGTTGTGCTGTCTTTGGGCCAGCTTTGCACAGCACGTTCATTTGGTAAACCAGGACTGACTTGTACTGTTGAAGTTTTCATTTGAAACAGAATGGAGAAATAAAAATTCAGATAGAGATGTAAAAGGGAAAGGAAATTCTGCCAGTCACAAAAAGACAAATACTGTGTGATCCACTTGCATGAGGTCCTTAGAGCAGTCAAATCCATGGAGAGAGAAAGTAGGGTGGTGGGTGGGGGCTTCCTGGCGGTGGAGGGAGGCAGTGTGTAATGGGGGCAGAGGCTCAGTGTGGGGGGATGAGAAAGCTCTGGAGGCGGATGGCGGTGATGGCTGCAGAGCGGTGTCAGTGGACTTCATGCCGCTGAACTGTGTGCTGGAAAACGGTCGAGAAGGTACATTTTACTCAGGTATATTTTACCCCAGTAAAAAAATTCAAAAGGAGAATGTAGTCCAAATCCCCGGAGCTTGGTGCATTTAGGCCCTGGCTCGTTAAACAGAAATCTGCTTAGTTTTGCTTTACTGAACACTGAGCCTTTTAATTTAAATGGTATAAATCAGCTTAAAACATAGGGAGGTGGAGATTTGGACTTTTTTTTTTTTTGATGATTAAACCTTTCAGATTAGAGTTAGTCAGGCTTGGCTCAGATGCTGCAGATTCAGTGATGTTAGCACTCAGGGCGGAGACTCTTCTGTGTGACACGGGGTGGGAATGTGGTCCCAGCCTGCTCCCAGGCCACGTGGGATTAAAGTAGCAAGGAGTAACAGAGAGAGATCTGGAAAGCCCCTCAATACTTGGAGATTAAACAACACATTTCTAAATAGCACATGGGTTAAAGAGGTCTCAGAGAAACGTTTAAATCTTCTGAATATACAAAGAATTCTTAAAACTCAACCATAAGAAAAAAGAACAACTCGATTTAAAAATGACCCAACAGCTGAATAGGCACCTCACCAAAGAATACATAGAGCTGGCAATGGTGAAGGGATGCTCAGTATCGTATGTCCTCGGGGAACTGCGAACTGAGACAGCGGGGAGAGGACTTCCCCGGCGGGCCAGTGGGTCAGACCCTGCCTTGCCATTCAGGGGACGTGGGTTTGATCCCTGGTCTGGGAAGACTCCCACGTGCCACGGGGCCACTAAGCTTGTGCTGCCGCAACTCCTGAGCCCTCTTGTCTAGAGCCCGCGCCCCTCCACCGGAGAAGCCCCCGCGACGCGCAGCCTGTGCCTCGTGAAGAAGAGGGTCCCCTGCCCTCCACACCTAAGAACGCCTGCAGGCCGCCGCAGAGGCCCGGCGCGGCCAGAAATGATGCACTGATTAGTAACACTCCCTACTCTGATGAGACACCCCTGCACACCTGTCAGAACGGCCACAAAGCAAAGGCTGACCACGCTGGCGAGGATGCGGAGCGGCGCGGATTCTCACGCGTTGCTGGGGGGAAGGCAGTTTGGCAGATTCTTGCAGAACTGAGCGTACTCTTCCCACACGATCCAGCAGCGAGTCAAGCGCCCTGGTATTTCCCCAAAGGAGTTGGAAACATGTCAACAGAAGAACCTACACACAGACATTTATAGCGTATTTATTTATAATTGCCAAAACTCGGAAGCAACCATACATCGTTCAGTAAGCAAATAGATACACAAACCGTGGTACATTCAGGCCACAAAAGAGTGTTATTCGGCACTAAAAAGCTATGAGCTATCAAGCCGTGAAAAGCTGTGAAGAAAAAGGAAATGCATATATGACCAAGTGAAAGAAGCCAATCTGAAAAAGGTACAAAATACAAGATTTCGACTCTATGGCACTCCGGAAAAACGCAAAACCAGGAGAGAGTGAAACGAGCGCTGGCTGCTGGGATTTCCGGGGCAGGGATTTCCGGGGCAGGGATTTCCGGGGCAGGGATTGGGGAGCTCTGTCCTCTGCTCCAACTTCCTCTGAACCCAAAGCTGTCCTAGAGAGAAGCAGCAGCAGCCTGCGTTTCGTTAACGGTGATGGCTGCGTGGCTCTGAGAAAGCACCGACACCCAGTGAACTGAATACTATAAACGGGTGGCTTTTATGGCACATCTGGATGTTAAAAATGGCTCCATTCTTCCCACTTTATTCTCAAGTCTTCAATTGATGGTAAGAGTGAATGAGACGGCAAGTCTTGAGGTATTTTGCCGAAATGATTAACTGACCACAAATGTTGAAGAATCAGGGCTGTGTCACAAAGAGTGAAAATGGCCTGGTGCAGTCTCCTTCTGAGGTCCTTGGCTGTTTTCTGATGTTGTGATAATCATAACTAACAAACGGATAGCACTTCACAGTGTAAACAGTGCTTCTGACATAGATCATTCTAAAGTCAAACCCTCCGGTGGGCTAAGTGCCAACACACACACACACACACACACACTCAGACTGCTACTCTGCACTTGAGATGCTGCCTGTGTCAGAGCTGCCCCCCGCGTACGCTGCATCCGGGGTGGGCCTCTGCGCAGCCGCCTCTGCGAGCGCTGCCCCCCTGCCTCCCCAGCCCCGCGCAGCAGCCCTGCAGACGGCTGTCCTCCAGTGGCCGCTCAGGGTTTCCCGGGGTCCCGCCCGGGCGCCCTGGCACGCCCCCAACGCCATTTCTGTCGCATCCGCGTGTCCCTGTGACTGTGCACGCTCGGGAACTTCCTCTCTCCCTCGCTCTCGTTTAGGCCTCCCTGGCGCTCAGGTGGTAGCGCATCCGCCTGCTGTGACCCGGGTCTGATCCCTGGGTCGGGAAGATCCTCTGGAGGAGGGCATGGCACCCCACTCCAGTGTTCTTGTCTGGAGAATCCCATGGACAGAGGAGCCTGGTGGGCTACGGTCCATGGGGGCGCAGAGAGTCGGGCACGACTGAGCAGCTGACACACACTATCTGCTCCCATTTACTGCACTGTATTTTCAGGGTGACGCACATTTTATTCTTATTTTAAGAGGGAGCTTTCAGAAGCAACCTAAGTGTCTTTTGGCAGATGATTGGATAAGGAAATTATGTACTTATAAACAACAGAATATTATTCAGGCATTAAAAAAGAAGGAAATTCTGATATTTGAAATAACATGGATGGACCTTGAGGGCATTATGCTCAGTGAAATAAATCATAGAAAGATAGTTACTGTATGAGCTCTCATATGTAGAGTTAAAAAAAAAATTGAGCTCATAGAAACAGAGAACACATCAGGGGTTGCTGGGTTTGCGGGGAGTGGCTCGGTGAAAATCAGTGAAGCTCGTCAAAAGGTACAAACTTCCAATTATAAAATAAATGTCCTGGGAGCATAACGGATAGCATGTTGAACACAGTTACAGAGGCATGTGTGTTCAGGCGTGTGTTGCTCTTTGCAACCCCACGGATCACAGCCCACCAGGCTTCTCTGTCCATGGGGCTTTTCAGGCAACAATACTGGAATGGGTTGCCATCACAGGGGATCTTCCCGAACCAGGGATTGAACCCATTTCTCCCGCATGCAGAGCCATCGGAGAAACCCTATAGTTAATGATACTGCAGCGCATATTTGAAAGTTGTTGAGAGAATGTCTTTTTTTTTTTTTAATTTTGGCTGTGCCGTGTGGCGTGCAGGATCTTAGTTCCCCAACCAGGGATGGAACCTGCACCCTTTAACCACTGGACCACCGCTGGGAGGAGGGGGTCCTGATAAGTCTTTTTAATTTTTGGTAAGAATTAAAAAAAATTTTTTATTGAAGTATAATTGATTTGCTATCTTGCGTGAGTTTCAGGTATACAGTAACGTGACTCAGTTATACACATACATATGTATCTACTGTTTGCAGATTTTTTCCCATACAGGTTATTGCTGAGCTGTGGTGATCGCTCCCTGTGCTGTGCATCAGGCCCTTACTGGCTGGCTGTTGTATATAGAGTAGTGCGTATACGTTAATTCCAAACTTCTGATTTATCCCCCCAAGAGAACAGGCCTTAAAAGTCTCATCACACAAAAAAATGAGTAACTGTGGTGATGGATGCTAGCTAGACCTTTGTGGTGGTCCTTTTCCGATATATGCAAATATCGCATCGTTATGAGGTGCACCTGAGACCACTATGATGCTATATGCCAGTTATCTCTAAACACCATGTGCAGAGTCTGCAGCTTTCTCTCAGGCGGTTCTGCCGGAAAATAAGAAAGACAGAAAGAGCAGACTGCCACACCAGTGAGGAAACACTCGACCTTGCACGCTGTGTCATCACAGGAAGATGATGGCACCCAGGCTGGCCGCTTGACCGAGTGCCCCTCGTTCCGGAAGGCCAGGCAGCGTCACAGGGGAGCTGAGGGCTGGTAAGCACCCAGCTGAGACTTCTCTTTGGTGCTGGAAGGATTGAAAAGGGCTTGAGAGCAGGTTTTATTACCACGCGACCCAGTTGCAGTCGATGCCCTGCCACGGACCACATGAAAGCATCCAGGCAGCTTGCCTGTGAAAAGCAGTAGGTCACAATGCTAATGCCTCCTACTTACATATCCAGATCCTGGGACCTCCCTGGTGGCCCAGTGGCTAAGACGTCGTGCTCCCCATGCCGCAATGAAGACAGAGGACCCCGTGTGCTGCAAGTAAGACCCAGCACAGCCGAATAAATAGATCAGCCAGCTAGTTTCATTATTAAAAAAAAAAAAAAAAAAACATTTCTAGAGCCTATCCAGGGAGGTGGTGCTAGAATCTATAAGGTTTCTAACCTTCATAGGTTCAAACAATAAGATGGCAGCTAAATAATGAAGCAAAGCTGGAACTGCCCAGCAGAGCGAGGTATGTGATCCTCTCACACTAAATTCTTACTGAAGTTTTCTTATTTTATGAAGTACTGTGTAAATGAGGTCATTATTATCCTAGCATAGTAAATGACATCCTAGCCCCTGATGGAATGGGCTAGTCAGCCTTGAAGAGAGAAGGAAGCGGCCCTGGTTGACTCAGGAAGTCCTGAGGAAACTAGATGTGGTTGGGGCATGTCCAGAAAGAAGAGGGACGATCAAATTCACCACCCATTTCAGTTTGGGCCAGAGCCATCTCTGAATGCTGTGCCCCCCAAAGCAAACTTCATTTTGGATAAATCTTCAGCATCAGTAGCTTTAGAGTCAGTTTTAGTCCCCTGAGAACTCTTATTGCATCAAAAGAGGAAACCAACCCCTAAACAAAGAGAAAAATTGCTTCCAATCACTCTTCAAGTGCAATAGAAATACTATGATTACTTATTTAAGTGACCAAAATATTTCCATTATTTGTAATAAATTAGTGTAGAAAAAAGAATTCCATGACATGTGTGAGGCCAAAAATAACTGATCTTAATCTCAGTTTATCTTGATAAAACATGGTAGAATTTGCAAAGCATTTTCATATATTTTATCTATCTGATCTTCACCACAGACCTTTGAGTGGGTTTCCCAGGTGGCGCTAGTGGTAAAGAGTCTGCCTCCAATGACGGAGACCCGGGTTCGATCCCTGTGTCAGGAAGATCCCCTGGAGCAGGGCATGGCAGCCCACTCCAGTATTCTTGCCTGGAGAATCCCGTGGACAGAGGAGCCTGCGGGCTGCAGTCCACGGGGTCGCAAAGAGTTAAACTGAGCATAACATGCATAAGGGAAAGGAGTGAAGATAATTCCGGTCAGTGAATGCTTTACAGGGTAGTTTACTGAAGGGCAAGCTGACTTTGGACTTGTTGACCCGGCTCTGCAGACCACTGCGCTGGGGGTACTGTGCCCCAGCCAGGACTCCAGTGCAGACGGGAGAGACTGCTCGCTGAGCTCAGAAGGAGAGTGCAGGCTGTGCCCGCTCGTCCAGTGCCCAGCTTCACGGCCAGGACGGCAGGGGCATGGCCTCCGCTCCTGCCAAGGCGGAGAGTAAGAGGCTGAGCGATGAGACGTTAGGAAAGGCCCCCCCCTCCCCGGCACCTGAGAGCGCACGGGCCTGGGCTCGTCCAGAAGCGGTTTCCCCGTCAGAGTCACTCGGAGAGCACTGGCCGTCCCAGCGTCCTCAGCGTTCTCGGGGCTGGCTGGAGGGTGAGTCGGGGTTCTGAGCTGGCTGCAGCCCTGGGCAGAACAGCGGCACGCGGAAGGAAGTACATCAGGAAGTCAGCAGTTTTCCAGGGCGGGTCGAGATGCTGAAAGGCAGGGGTTTGTGACGCAACGTGTGTCCAGATGCCTTCTCTGAATGAGACCAAAACGTAACGATGCCTGGCGTTTGGCGTGCAGCAGGCACGGGCTGCGATGCTCGCCGCCGTTACAGCATATTCTTGGCCTATAGCAGAGGCAAGGGAGACACTGCAGAGCATGCTGGGGGCGAGGGGCGCCTGTAGCTGTCTCCCCAAATTCAGGGTAGGCAGCCTGAACAAAACCCACCTGTCCTTTCATCAGTATCCAAATCCACGTTTCAGAAGTTCTTTATCAATTCCCAGTCTTTATGTCGTGTAGAGAAACAGTGATCACCAGACTGTCAACAAAGATAACCTCATGTAACTGACAAAGGACTAGTATACAGAAAATAGAACTCTTTCAAGTGTATCGCAGAAGGGCCACAAGAAAACAGCAAAGACGAGCGAAATCAGCCATTCCCACAGGAGGAAACTTGAATAGCCTACAGACACAGGGAGGGTGTTCAGCCTCACTGAGATGGGGAAAAGCTACAAGAAGCGGGCAGCAGCCTGGGTGAAACGACCGGCGAACAAAGGCCTTTGCGCAAGTGTCCGCGGCGGCTTTACTTGTGATGGCCGGAGATTGTGTAACCGGAAAAGTGGGGCGGTCCCTAGAGAAAGGGAGCCAGACCTGGCTTTGCTGACACAAAGGAAGCCGTTTTTGGCCGAAGCCGCGTTGTGATCGAGGCCTGACCACAATAACTGCCCGTGAACAGGCCCCACTGATTGAGCACCTTCAGGGAAGTGAGGGGAGGCAGCAACAAAGAAAAGCCAATCAAGAAACACTAGTTCAGAAATAAGACAGCCCTAGTTCCTCCTAGGGGAAAGGCATCACAGTCTGATTTGTGTCTTCGAGTTCTGCTTGAACTCAGAGTTGCAGCCCTTCAGCTCTTGATGGCAGAGACGGGTACACAGACCTACACGTGAGACACGCGCGTACAACACACACGTGCAGAGTCCAGGAAAACTGAGGAAAGCCGAACAAAATCAGTGGGTTTCGTGACTTCAGTATCTGCGTTGCGATACTGTATTGTACCTTTGCAAGATGTTACCATTAGGAGAAATCGGGGAAAGAGTACATCTGATCTGTCTGTATTATTTCTTTCAACCACATGCGAATCTACAATGATCTCAATAAAAGCAAATGAGAGACCCTAGGTTTCACCCATCAGATTGGCAAAAATCAAACCATCCCACAATATAGAGTCTCGGCAATGATTGAGAAACACGGCACCCACATCCTCTGTGACTGGGAGTATCGTTTGGTGTCTTCACTTTGAGAGTCGACACCTCTCCCTGGGTCTATATGCCCTACGGAAACCCTCCCTCGTGTGCCCCAGGAGACCTGTACACGGGGTGCTTTTTACAACATTGTATAAAAGAGTGGGAATAACATGCGCGCCCTCCATTAGGGAAACGGACATGGATAAATCCCCGGGGGCTCAGGCTTCCCTGGTGGCTTAGATGGTAAAGAATCAGCCCACGATCTGGGAGACCTGCGTTTGATCCCTGGGTTGGGAAGATTCCCCTGAAGGACGGCACGGCAAAAACACAGAATGATCTCTGTTCGTTTCCAAGGCAAACCATTCATATCACAGAAATCCACATTTGTGCCCCAACAATTAATGCCAAAGAAGCTGAAGTTGAACAGTTATGTGAAAACATACAAGACCTTGTAAAACTAACACCAAAAAAAGAAAAAGATGTCCTTCTCATCATAGGGAACTGGAATGCAAAAGTAGCAGTCAAGAGATATCTGGAGGAACGGGCAAGGTTGGCCTTCGGGTACCAAATAAAGCAGGGCAAAGCCTAACAGTTTGGCCAAGAGAACACACTGGTCATAGCAAACACCCTCTTCCAACAACACAGGAGATGACTCTATACATGGACATCACCAGATGGTCAATATAGAAATCAGATTGATTATATTCTTTGCAGTCAAAGATGGAGAAGCTGTATACAGTCAGCATAGAGCTGACTGTGGCTCAGATCATGAACTCATTGTTGGAAAATTCAGACTTAAATTGAAGAGAGTAGGGAAAACCACTAGGTCGTTCAGGTATGACCTAAATCAAATCCTTACGATTATATAGTGAAAGTGACAAATAGATTCAAGGGATTATATCTGATAGATAAGAGTGCCTGAAGATCTGCGGACAGAGGTTCATAACACTGTACAGGAGGCGGTGATCAAAACCATCCCCAAGAAGAAGAAATGCAGAAAGGCAAAATGGCTCTGAGGAGACCTTACAAATAGCTGAGAAAAGAAGGGAAGTGAAAGGCAAAAGAGAAAAGGAAAGATATATCCATCTGAATGCAGAGTTCCAAAGAATAGCAAGGAAAGATAAGATCTTCCTAAGTGATCAATGCAAAGAAATAGAGGAAAACAACAGAATGGGAAAGACTAGAGATCTCTTCAAGAAAATTAGAGATACCAAGGGAAGGTTTCATGCAAACATGGGCGCAATAAAGGACAGAAATAGTATGGACCTAATAGAAGCAGAAGATATTAAGAAGAAATCTCAAGAATACACAGAGGAATTATACAAAAAAGATCTTCATGACCCAGACAACCACGACGGGTGTGATCACTCACCTAGAGCCAGACATTCTGGAATGCGAAGTCAAGTGGGCCTTAGGAACATCATTACAAACAAAGTTAGTGGAAGTGATAGAATTCCAGCTGAGCTATTTAAAATCCTAAAAGATGATGCTGTTAAAGTGCTGCACTCAATATGCCATCAATTCTGGAAAACTCAGCAGTGGCTGCAGGACTGGAAAAGGTCAGTTTTCATTCCAATCCGAAAGAAAGGCAATTCCAAAGCATGTTCAAACTACCACACAATTGCGCTCATTTCACATGATAGCAAAGTAATGCTCACAATTCTCCAACCCAGGCGTCACCAGTACGTGAACCAAAAACTTCCACATGTTCAAGCTGGATTTAGAAAAGGCAGAGGAACCAGAGATCAAAATGCCAACATCCATTGGATCATAGAAAAAGCAAGAGAATTCCAGGAAAACATCTACTTCTGTTTCATTGGCTACGCCAAAGCCTTTGACTGTGTGGATCACAATAAACTGTGGAAAATTCTTAAAGAGATGGGAACACTAGACCACCTTACCTGTCTCCTGAGAAATCTGTATGCAGGTCTACAAGCAACAGTTAGAACCAGACATGGCACAAAGGACTGGTTCCAAACTGGGAAAGGAGTACATCAAGGCTGTATATTGTCACCCTGCTTATTTAACGTATAGGCAGAGCACATCACATGGAATGCTGGGCTGGATGAAGCACAAGCTGGAATCAAGATTGCAGGGAGAAATATCAATAACCTCAGATATGCCAAAGAGTTGATGCTTTTGAACTGTGGTGTTGGAGAAGACTCTTGAGAGTCCCTTGGACTGCAAGGAGATCCAACCCGTCCATTCTGAAGGAGATCAGCCCTGGGTGTTCATTGGAAGGACTGATGCTGAAGCTGAAACTCCAGTACTTTGGCCACCTCATGCGAGGAGTTGACTCATTGGAAAAGACTCTGACGCTGGGAGGGATTGGGGGCAGGAGGAGAAGGGTACGACAGAGGATGAGATGGCCTGATGGCGTCACCAACTCGATGGACGTGAGTTTGGGTGAACTCCGGGAGATGGTGATGGACAGGGAGGCCTGGCGTGCTGCAATTCACGGGGCCGCAAAGAGTCGGACACGACTGAGTGACTGAACTGAACTGAACTGGTGGTCCAATAGTTAGGTCTCCATGCTTCCAAAGCAACAGGCCTGGGTGTGATTCCTGGTCTGGGAGCTAAAATCCTACATGGTGTGGGTATGACCACAAAAAAAAATTTTTTTTAATCAATTTTTTCACATTAAACATGTCCTTTTGGAGGTGTAGTTGCTTTCCAAGGCTGTGTTGACTCCTGCCGTACAGCGCAGTGATTGCGTTATGCATCCATTCTCTCTCGTGTTCTTTTCCATCGCGGCTCATCGCAGGGTGCTGGCGATGGTTCTCTGTGCCGCACGTGAGCTTCCCTGGTGCCTCCAGCAGTAAAGAGCCCGCCTGCAATGCAGGGGACCGGGAGGGCCTTGCGTCGGTCTCTCTGCCTGTGCCAGTCTGTGTCTGCCGTCCCAATCTCCCGGTCCGTGCCTCCCTCAACCCCTCCCCCTCGGCAGCCACAGGCCTGTTCCGTGTGTCTGTGAGCCTCTCTGTTTTGTACATAAGTTCACTTGGGTCATAGTTTAGATTCTACATATAAGTGATATTATATGGTGTTTGTCTTTCTCTTTCTGACTAACTTCACTGATACGATAATCTCTGGATTCATCCATGTTGCTGCAAAAAGAATTCTTTTTTTATGACTGAAAATCATTAATATACTTGCAGGCACTCTGTGCAACTCTATTGGTCTCCTTTCCATTTAAATTTAAAATGAGAAGACTAGACTAAATACTCTGAGATTAGGCTAAATGTCCTGTTAGATTTTTTATCCGAATTTAGCCAATTATTTAGTGTGTGTGTGCTAAGTGACTTCAGTCATCTCTGACACTTTGAGACCTCATGGACTGTAGCCCGCCAGGCTCCTCCATCCATGGGATTTCCCAGGCCAGAATACTGGAGTGGGGTGCCATTTCCTTCTCCAAATTATATAGTAGTTCTTTTAAAATTTAACCTTTAAAAATCACTTGCATTATTTTTTATAGATTATAAGAACTACATGATCCAGTGTTAAACTGTATAACGCTCTCTCAAAACACAACTGAAGACATCCTGTAAAATACTCTTTGGAAGCAATTTAAACACACCATTATCTTGCTATTCACTCCCTATTTCAAAGTTTAACTAAATAATGTAGATGCTTGATATGAAATTCAGTTCAGTCGCTTAGTCATGTCCGACTCTCTGTGACTCTGGACTGCAGCACGCCAGGCCTCCCTGTCCATCACCAACTCCCAGACTTTGCTCAAACTCATGTCCATCTAGTTGGTTATGCCATCCAACCATCTCATCCTCTGTTATCCCCTTCTCCTCCTGCTTTCAATCTTGCCCAGCATCAGGGTCTTTTCTAATGAGTCAGTTCTTCGCATTAGGAGGCCAAAAGAATGGAGTTTCAGCTTTAGCATCAGTCCTTCCAATGAGTATTCAGGACTGATTTCCTTTAGGACTGACTGGTTTGATCTTCTTGCAGTCCAAGGGACTCTCAAGAGTCTTCTCCAACACCACAGTTCTAAAGCATCAATTCTTAGATGTTCAGCTTTCTTTATAGTCCAACTCTCACATCCATAATGACTACTGGGAAACCATAGCTTTGACCAGACGGACCTTTGTCGACAAAGTAACGTCTCTACTTTTTAATATGCTGTCTAGGTTGGTCATAGCTTTTCTTCCAAGGAGAAAGCATCTTTTGATATCATGACTGCAGTCACCATCTGCAGTGATTTTGGAGCCCCCCAAAATAAAGTCTGTCACTGTTCCCACTGTTTTCCCATCTATTTGCCATGAAGTGATGGGACCGGATGCCATGATCTTTGTTTTTTGAATGTTGAGTTTTAAACCAGCTTTTTCACTCTCCTCTTTTACTTTCATCAAGAGGCTCTTCAGCTCTTCTTCGCTTTCTGCCATAAGGGTGGTGTCATCTGCGTATCTGAGATTATTGATACTTTTCACTGTGGACATGGCTGAGTTTTCCACATTTGCTCGCATATTGAGTGCACCGCTTTAACAGCATTATTTTTTAGGATTTGAAATAGCTCAGCTGGAACATCTCCACTAGCTTTGTTTGTCGTGATGCTTCCTAAGGCCCACTTGACTTCACACTCTAAGATGTCTGGCTCTAGGTGAGTGATCACACCATCGAGGTTATCTGGGTCATTGAGATCTTTTATGTATAGTTCTTCTGTGTATTTTTGCCACCTCTTCTTAATATCTTCTGCTTCTGTTAGGTCCATACCATCTCTGTCCTTTATTGATATGAAATTACTTTTTTTAAGTAACTACATCGACTTTTAGGAAGAAAAAAAAAAGGAGGTTTTATTTTGAAACTTTTAAAACTTATTTGCAAATAAAGTTTTTTTTTTACCAGTTTGCAGAAGTAGAGATCGTGTCATTGTTAAGGTCACAGAGGAGGAAGCCAGCCAATGGAAAGCTCACTAAACTCTTAGTCAGTATTTCATATTTTCCTTGTCATCACCTGTCCTTCCCTACTCTGTCACTTTAAGAAGTCTATGGGAAATTGTAGGATTAGGTCTCAATAACTATGGAGGCCAGAAGCTTTGTGTGAAGCACTCCGGCTGCCTCTGTTTGAAGGCAGCCCAGTTATTTATTTGCTCTATGACCTTGCTCAGATTATATTCTCTGGACTAATTTCCCCATAGGGATAATAAAAGTACTTATCTCAAGGGGGTTTTGTGAAAAATTACAAAGAGGTTATAAACAATGCCTGGCATAGAGTCAGTACTCAATAAATACTGGTAATAACAATAATGACTGATAATACTTTATAAGGAACTACTTTATGCCAGGCACTGTTGTTATAATAGGGGCTTCTCCAGTGGCACGACTGAAAAATTACCTGCCTGCCAGTGCAGGAGACATAAGAGACATGTGTTTGATCCCTGGGTGGGGAAGATCCCCTTGAGGAGGCCATGGCAATCCCACTCCAGTATTCTTGCCTGGAAAATTCCATGGACACAGGAGTCTGGTGGGCCACAGTCTATAGGGTGGCAAAGAGTCTGGACATGAGTGAAGTGACTTAGCAAACATCCACACATGTTATAAGAACTCTCTATGTTAACTATTAGGTATGATTAGTACTATATAACCAACTCCTATTTCAGGATCAAAAGCTGACATGAGAGGTGGAAACAATTCATTCTCCTCAACCTTAGCTGCATACTTCAAGTAAAGTTATTTCCCTGTTGGCAGGGAAAACAAGACATAGAAGGGTTTAGAAGGACAGACACAGTGTCATCTCCATTTAACCACAGGATCTAGGGCTGGTGCTAGGGACAGTTCGGCATTTTCAGCGGAAATGAGGAGTTGGCAGTGATTGCTGCTCGACTGGCATCCATTTGAAGGAATCCTGAATCATGCTGAATCACAGCATCTTAGCTGGTCCTCTCTGAGGACACTTAATACTTTCTTTTGGCCCTTGTCATCCTGCAAGATCTTCAAGGGCACGGTCTGTCTCCAACTCACCTGTGTGACCCCTGCAGAGATGAGCACAATAGTGGACGTGGGAGGGCAGGAAGGGATACAGCAGATTTCCAGGGGAGGGAAATACAGAAAACTCTGCAAATACAGGTGGCAGTTTATCTTTTAAGTGGGGTAGCCTTTTCTTTCCTTTGTTTTCAAACATCACTAATGAACAGGTGTACCCAGGGGCATATCCACGCAACAGTAGTCCCTTCATCCCAGACCTTCTCGGCCACAGTCAGAATGACTTATGACCACACTGGCTCTATTAAAAATCGTCAGTACAGAAAGCTGGATGCCAGGTAGAAAAGAGCCATTAGCTGCTCCTCCCAGAGCCAAAGAGCAGAGGCCACGTGATGTCTCCTCTCCTTAAGTCTTCTAAAACGTGTAGAAGAACATTATGTCCAGTATCTTTATTTCACACCCACCTTTAAAAAAAATGTTAGGAACATTCAGTCCCTGTGAAATGAATATTTAATGCAGCACTTTGGTTGGAATGGTGAACCAAAATTGAGTCAGAAAATACTAATTTCTGGTTCCTGTGACAATGTTAACTCATCTCCTAGTGTGGCATGGAGGCACCCAGGCTGGACTTCCTACAAAGCCTCCTGTGTTACACTGACTCACTGGTAGGCCTTAGGAAATCACTAGGTAAGTGTCTGTGGTTACCACACTACAACTGAGCTCAAGATATTATAAAGAGTAATCAATTAGGGAGGGGAAACAAGCTGTGCAAGCTTCTTGGTAATAAAATTATGTAAGCACAAAATGCTTTATTTTGGGGGGGCTCGAAAATCACTGCAGATGGTGACTGCAGCCATGAAATTAGAAGACGCTTACTCCTTGGAAGAAAAGTTATGACCAACCTGGATAGTATATTGAAAAGCAGAGACGTTACTTTGCCAACAAAGGTCCGTCTAGTCAAGGCTATGGTTTTTCCAGTAGTTATGTATGGATGTGAGAGCTGGACTGTGAAGAAAGCTGAGCGCCGAAGAATTGATGCTTTTGAACTGTGGTGTTGGAGAAGACTCCTGAGAGTCCCTTGGACTGCAAGGAGATCCAACCAGTCCATTCTGAAGGAGATCAGCCCTGGGATTTCTTTGGAAGGAATGATGCTAAAGCTGAAACTCCAGTACTTTGGCCACCTCATGCGAAGAGCTGACTCATTGGAAAAGACTCTGATGCTGAGAGGGATTGGGGGCAGCAGGAGAAGGGGACGACAGAGGATGAGATGGCTGGATGGCATCACTGAGTCGATGGACTTGAGTCTGAGTGACCTCCGGGAGATGGTGATGGACAGGGAGGCCTGGCGTGCTGCGATTCATGGGGCCGCAGAGTCGGACACGACTGAGCGACTGAACTGAACTGAAGCACAAAGTACCATTGCATTATGGGTAACTCAGTGCAGAAAGTGCTAGGCAGTTCAACCGTTATTAGAAATTGGACATTTTCACAGTGAATTTTAAAATATTTTAAATTGTCTTGATTAACATAAGTTAAAATCATGGGTCCTTAAAATAGTCCATCCACTCCAATAATTGCTCCCAGCTCTGCTAGGTGCTTTGCAGCGATCGACTTGAACCAGGCTTAAGCCTCTCAGCAGCGAGCTCTTAACCACACTGCTGCTGTACCTCCTCCCCACGCGCTCTAAGAAGCGACGGCCGTGGTCCTAGGATTCAGTGAGGTGCAAGGGGGGCAAAAGAATAGCTCAAGGCTACAGTCGCCTGCGGATGGAAGCAACTATCTTGCAAACAAGGACTGGTCACCCCAATTTTAACATCTGAATGGACACAAGCAGTCACTTTCCAAGGGTAAGAAGTCATTAAAAGAATGAAAAGCACCCTCCCGGGCTGTAACGGCCAGCGCGGGCCCCAGGCAGGCCTCCAGAGCGCGCCGAGCTTAGTGCGAGACTGGTCATTTCAGGGCCTTTTCCGGCTTCAAGAGACTGGACCCCTTCCATTCTCCCCCTCCTGTTTTTAATGGAAGCCTTTCCAAAGTGAGACCCCACGGTCTGTAGCTGCTCGCTTTACATCGAGCAGTTTCCCTGGGTTTCGCCGTGCCGGCGCGTCTGCGCCCCGTTCAGGCTCCTGGAGAACCCCTGTGGCCTGCAGACGGCCACCCCCCGGGCCCGGAGGCCCTCCGGCCGCAGGCGCCGTCGCGCGTCCCGCGCTGCCCGGGTGGCAAGGGGCGCCGGGGCCGCCCCCGCGCCCGCTCCCCGCGGCGGGCCGTTCATCCGGGAGGGGCTGTGAGGCGGGACCGGCAGCCCGGCAGCCCGGCTCCCCCCAGCCGCTGAGCCCGCCCCGGGAGCAGGCCTCCGGGCCCCGCGAGCACAGAAAGCCGCTCCCGCAGCCCCTGGCCGCCGCCGCCGCCGCCGCCGCCGCCAGGAGGGTCGTCGAGCCGGAACTCCGAGCCGCCCCCCAGGGGCCCCGCCTCGAGGCGGGAAGGCCGCGCGCAAGGCCCGGCGGGAAGGGCCGCGCGCGCCGGGGGCGAGCCCCGCCCCCAGCGCCGCGTCGGGCGCGGCGGCCCCTCGCGGGCGGCCCTGATTGGACGGCCGCGCCGCGCACGCTGATTGGCCGCGTGGGCGAGGCGGCGGCGAGCCGTGCGCAGCGGCGTGTGCGGGGCCGTGTGCAGACCCGCGTGTGGCGCAGGCAGGGTCCCTGAAAATAAACAGCCGCCGCTCCGCGAGCCGCCCTCCCGGTCTGCGCCTGAGTCTCGGCCGCTGCGGGCCCCTGCGACGCGGAAGGTGAGGCCGCGAGCGGGCCGGGGGCCGCGGCGCGGGGGGGGCCGCGGGCGGAGGGCCGGGCCCGGGCGGCGGCGATGGCGGCCGCGCTCCGGCCTGCTCCGCTGCTGCGTCAGGCTGGGCCGTGGGGGGGGCGGGGGGCCGGGGCCGGGCCTGGCGGGCCGCGTGCCGAAGGGCAGGAGGGGCCCAGGAGGGGCCGCGGAGAAGCTGTCCGCGCCGGGCGGGGGACTCCGCGCTGGAAAGCGCGTGCGGCCTCGGGGCTCCGTCTCGGGGCTCCGCGGCAGCTTCAGGATTCTTGGGTTTTTGTCGTCATGGACGTGCTAAGTTACTGGTCTTAGGCTGCACTTCGGGAAAGGGCAGATAAGGCTGGTTTTCCTTGAATCAGCACGACTTTAAGTTCGAGAGGCCTCTAGAAAAAACCCCATTATCGGCAGAACACATGAATCGGCCAAACTTCCGAAATCATGGCAGCAGCAGTAACCTTTGCATCATCTCCCGGGTAGATGAGTGCGATTTAAAAACGAGGCGAGAAGATGAGTTAACCAACCTCCGTTTGGTTTTGCCAAACGTGAAAAGCTATTTTAGTAAAGGCGTAATGGCCCACATTTGGGTTCGGGTGTTGATTTTATTATGGATAAGGCTTGTGGTTGTTGCCACATGTTAACCACATGGCCTCAGCCACAGGACACTTCCAAAGGAAGTGACTGCATCTGGTCCTGGGGGTCCTAGGAAAAGAAAACATGGCTTGGTTTTCATCTGTGACTTCAGATAGTATGTTTCAGGCATTGTTCAGAAGGACCCACGAAAAGTATAAGGTAAATAAGCCAAGAGTCTGAATTAGCGTGCCTTTTTTTTCCCCTCCGTTTTTCTTTTTAGAAGGATTGATTTTCGTCTTTATCTTGTACCCCCAAAAGACAAGTTTTTAAGAAAAGATTTTTTCCCCCTTTTTCTTGTTGTTTGACTCACTTTTGGAGAGAAACATAGCTAGTTAATTTCTGCCTCAGTGAATTAACCTTAATTTGAATTAACAACTTTTTATTCTTTTGATCAACCCCTATTAGTTGAATGTAAGGTTTTGAGGGTCTTAAAGAGATGAATAAGAGGTTGTTCCTACCTCTAAGACTTTTTCTCTCTCTGCAACGCAATTTCTTTCAAATACTTAAAAATTACTGTGGTCACGGCTTAATCAGATACCTACCAAGTGCCACGTTCATAGTTTGAAGCTGTTTTAGTTTGTTGAACCTGATTCTTGTTTAGAAGGAGCTCTAAGTACTGAAATATAAAAGGGATAATTTATTATATTCCCAAGGGCTGCATAAAGAACTTAAAGTTTTTTCCAAGTTGTAACTCTTGGCAACAATTAAAAAAAACAGGTATATATTTATATAGTTACCTCATATGTCACAGAGAACTTGGGTTAAGTTTTTCTTAGCAACCAAAGGTCCACAGTCCTTTTCCTGTTGACAACAAACTAGCTGTTTTAAATATGCAGTTTAAGGGGCATTTATTACACTTATATTTGAACATCTGGAACAGGCAGAATATCTTTTTTAAGGCACTATAAATGAGGATTCTTTTTACTTTTCTTGAAATCTTAAAAGTATGTGGCATCTACGTGGAAAGCTTAAAGACAAGAGAACCACAGTTTTAACTACGTGAGGGGATTGGTCTCTTGTCTAAATGCTCGACCATGAGAGAAAGCGCGCTTCCCTCCTCCTGCAGGAATGAGGGTTTCTTTTTTTAAAGATTGTTGGCTTCTTTCCTTTTCCTAGCCTTCTGACAGTAAGTGGAGAGCAAAAGCCTGGTGCCAAGGCCTCCTGGCTGCGCTGTGGACAGCACCCTTTCTGTACTGCCAGGTCTAAGAGAACTCCGGAGCTGGCAGTGTCAGAGGCTGCTGCAGTCGGGGCATGGTCTTGAGAGAGTCCAGCAAAGTGCACCATTTTCACGTTACAAAGACGCTGGTCTGATTCCGTAAAGATGGCAGCCACTCACACTGGAGTGGGTGGGCTCCATTGCAGGGGACTGGAAATGCAGCGTGGTGCTCGCTTGGAGCGGCCTGTTAGTCACAGATGAGGGTGGCACCTAGAGAGGCCAGCTGGCCAGTCTTTGCCACTCCTAGATTCTGCCTTGAGGAAGGTTAAGATCTAAGATGACTTTAAATTCTTTCATGGGCATGGGTTTTTAAAAACATATCTGTTCTATTTTATTTTATTTTATTTTTTTTTCATGGTGAACTGCATCTTTGAGATGAGTTTTGAATTCCCTGGTTTTTAATTTCCATTTACTGAGGAGTGAAGGTGAGAATCATCCAACTGATGACAAAATAAAACAAGAAAACAGGATAAACGGCAAGGGCTTTGCGGTTTGGAGGCTGGCTATCAGCAAGAAAAGCTGTAGAAGCTACTATAGACCAGGCAAACATGATGATCACCACAAAAAGCCGGACCATGAAGTTTATTGGTCCTGGCTCAGCCAAAAGTACCAGCCGGCAAACCAGCATTGCCATTGTCAGGGGAAGTATACAGTATCCCAGCACACAAAGGCTCTGAAAAAAAGATATGTTTCCTCCAAGAAGTTTTGAGTTGAGGGTGATGGTAACTGCACCAAACCAGACAATGACAAACACTTCTGCAAACTGGGGCCCTCCATCTTTTTCGCTATCTACAGAGCCTCTTTGAAGCATTAATGCAAGTGTCACACAAAGGATCAAAGGGCCCCATAAATCCCAATCTCTCAAAAGAGTATTACTTTTCCTTGGGTACAAAACATGCATGAATTTTTTCCCAACAGCTTTGAGATCACGCATAATGGTATTGTGAACAGACTCATTTAATGTAGAGCTGTCAAATTCCGGAACGCGCGATCTCACAGGAATGGTGATTTCTCCTTCCACAGGGATGTCTTGTGAGATAGATATATCAGAAAGGCCTGCAAACCTCGGTCCCCTTTGTCGCAGATCCCAAGCTCACCAGGGGCCTGGGCGTTGTTGTCCCCGGGTCTCCTGGAGACTCCACCGTTTCTGCCATCCTGGCCCTCCTCCCCTATTTTATTTTGACTTATCCAATTTGGTATACTTTTCTGATAGCGTTTTCATGAACCTTAGCACTTAATCCTAACAAAAACCTCTGCAGAGGACTTGGGGCTCACAGTTGAAATCCTGACTCGAACTTTGTAGTTGTGTGGCTTTGGGTAAGTTACTTGGTCTCAGATCCTCAGTTTCCTTATCAGTGAAATGGGAAGAAGGATACATAACTTGCACAGTTGCAGGGATTATAGATACTGCGTATGTTAATCCTTAACTTGTAGTAGACATTTCGCTGCTATTGAAGCTTTTCCGGATAAGCAGAGGTGGGCGTGAGGCGCCGGAGCCCGCAGGCATGCAGGAGAAGCCGCCGGAGCCGCTCCTGGTGGCCGCCTCTGTTCCGCACCCTCTGGGCAGAGTGCAGGCAGCCCACAGCATCGCTGGCTCCCGGTACTCGATTCCACTTCAGGCCGAAGTGCCTCGGCACCACGCTGGTACTCGGAACTGGCGTAGTGGAGCGCAGTGATGGGCGAGTGCGTCCTGAGGGCAGAGGGCCCCTCTGTGCGCTTGGGGCCCATGAGTGGAGCTAGCGCAGGTAGGAAGCAGGCCCGTGTGAGGAGAGCGCTCTCACCACGCTCCAGCCGCTGGCGCCCTTGGCTGCCGCTTATTTTAGATGTGTTTATAGACTGTTACTGGCGCCTACTCATCGGAACGCATTGTTCGTGGTGACCAGGTGCTGGTAAGGTTTCATCAAAGCAGTTTACCGGCTTTGTTGTTAGTATCAATGTTGTTAGTATCAAAAATGCAGTAAATTTCCCTCAATGAAGACAAGTTTGTGTAACTGTTGGTGTTTTGGTACTAGTTCCAGGAGTTAAGCACTCACAGCCTAGATGAGTGCAGGATCGGAATAGTCGGACCTCCCAGTTCAGCTCACGTGGCCCTTCTCAGGTCGCGTTTGGACTGTGCCAGGCGTGCCCTGGGCCCTGCCACATCTTAAGTGTGACTTGTGTCATAAAAATTCATTTTGCTGTGGCTGAAGGGAAACATACTGCTTCCTGGGCTTGGAAATGGGAGCTCATTTGGAGTTGACCCTTTTGCTTCTCAAGAAGGAGGCGTTATAGGCCAGGAAACTGGAGTGTAAGCGGAGTTAGGCCCACTCAGCCTGCTGTGTAGATTGGCCGTGTTGCGAGGCTTGTGGGCTAAATCCCCAAGCAGAGAAAGAACCAGGGTCCTGGCAGTGAAAGCCCGGAATCCTGACCAGTAGGCTACCGGGGAGCTCCTTAGAGAGAGTTCTGCCTGTCTGCACTTGAACCTCAGCAGGGGAAGCGTGGAAAGGAGAGAGGAACTGTGAGCAGCAAGCATCGACCCTTAGAAGTCTAGTCGAGCCTGTGCGAAGCACAAGGCACCTGGTAACAATTCTGGCTCCAGATCAAGACAGGAGGGCTGTCAGGTGTCCTGAGGTAACACAGCAAGCAGTTAAGTGGTTAACCCTGTGGTTCCCAAATCTTTTTACATTGTGAGAATACATGGCGGTGGATGGCAGCAGTGATTTTTAGCAGCGAGAAGAAAAATATGCTCTCTTACTGCCAAGTGACAGTGAAAATACAGTATCTGCTTTTTAAATTAGTATATATGTGTTTTGCAGCATTCCAGAGAAGATTTCTGGGCTCTCATTAAATTCTTGGAGTAATAAGAGTGTGGGTGGCAAGCAGAGGTCCTGGTTTGGCTACTGACTTTTTAGTGACCTGGGGTGAAAATTTCTCAGTTACGTATGGGGATTGTAATAGATAATCTGAAATGCATACTGAATCTGGATTGTAGTCAGTCCTTAATGAGGATGTAAAATTCACTGTTACTCTGTTATTTGGCCGTACTGCATTGCTTGTGACATCTTAGTCTTCTAACCGGGGATCGAACCTGGGCCCTGGCAGTGAAAGTGCTGAGTCCTAGCTGTTGGACCACCAGGGAATTTCCAGCATCATTCTTTTAAATGAATAGTGCAGCAGCTCATCTGATAGCAAAAATTTAGGTGGTTTTTTTTTTTT
>SJYT01023810.1:142050-166296 GCA_006410635.1 Cephalophus harveyi | reverse complement strand
CCCCCCCCCCCCCCCCCCAAAAAAAAAAAAACACCTCAGCAGTTAAAATCCTGAGTTATATAACTGCTACTAAAAGGGTGATTGTATGGGGTATTATTCAAAGGTAAATAACTTGGTTTGTACCCTCAAGGAGGATGATAAAAAGCAAAATGGTAGAGCAGGCAAAGTGCCCTGAGTCTTGGTAGGAAAAAGGAGAGTTCCAGGCTGGTGATGTGGTCAGGTTCTTTTATAGACCTGGCATTTATTTGAGTTGGCCCTTGAAGGTTGGAAAACGTTGTGACAGGTGCGAGAGGCGGAGGCAGAGTCCCAGCCGAGAGCAGTGGGATCATGGAGCCGGGATTACTCCGCAGCTCCGTCTTCCCTCACCGCCTCTAGTTTTCCTAAGGAACGGCATGAAACTCTGAAGACCTTGTAACTTGATGTGTTCGTATGTAAGATGAGTACTAGGATAGCGACCTGTCCCTGTCTCCTAGGATAGGTAGCGCGCCTTTAAAACAGCAGGAGTCGGTTGGATTAATGGTAATTACCTAAGAGCTCTCTCAGTAAAAATGTAGAACAGCTCACTGAGATTGGCTTGGCCAAAGAGGAAGAAACAGTTCATGAAAAATCCACACATGGGCTAATCAGTCACTTCGTGGGAAGCTAAGTTTTTTAAACTATTATTTGTAGGCTGAAAGTAACCCTAAAATGTACACTGTTAATTTTCTTCCACTGATAAGCATCTGATGATTCGGTATACTGTATTTCCCTTATACTTTACCATTATGAAGTAAGCAAGAGGTCTTCTTAAAGGAGCAGTGTAAAAGTGAGATTGCCCAGAACTACCATTTACTTTAGCTTTGAAAATGCATGTTGAATATTGGGTTGTCATTTTTCTAAAAGATAAATACCTCATTAAAATGAAAAATCATAAAATGCTTAGAGCTTGTCCGCTTTCCTGGATTGCCTTGTGAAAGGAAAGGACTCCATGGGACCAGGAGTTACAGTGCTAGGATTCGCGTGCCTGCTCAGTACTCTCTGGCTTTTGGCCCTGTGGAGAGAAGCCCACCAGGTTCCTCTGTCCATGGGACTTTGAGGCAAGAATGCTGGAGCGGGTTGCTATTTCCTGCTCCAGGGGATCTTCCCAACCTGGGAAGTGAACCTGTGTGTCTTGCATCTCCTGCATTGGCACGAGGGTTTGCTACCACTGGGCCACCTGGGAATTCCATCTGTACTCAGATTGGTTCTCAGTAAACCAGAGAAGATGCAGAATGGAAGTGGGATTGAGGGGAGGACCAAGTGCCATAGCACTTTTCCTGTGATTGTTTCATGTGCTGTTCACTTTTTAATCTCGAGTGTTTTCTCTGGAAACCAGCCCTCCACTTGACTTAAAATGCCAGCACCCATATAGGAAAGCAGATGCAATTTTGCCACATGCCTTCTTAATCGTCACAGACTGGTTTCTTCTGAGTGGAAACGTGCCTTGGGACAGCGTGGGGTATGGGCGCCCTGCTTGGGTGCGCTGTCCCCGGCTGTTGNCTCTGGAAACCAGCCCTCCACTTGACTTAAAATGCCAGCACCCATATAGGAAAGCAGATGCAATTTTGCCACATGCCTTCTTAATCGTCACAGACTGGTTTCTTCTGAGTGGAAACGTGCCTTGGGACAGCGTGGGGTATGGGCGCCCTGCTTGGGTGTGCTGTCCCCCGCTGTTGGGGGTAAGTGTGCAGGGCGAGTGTGCGAGATGGCAGAGTCCTCTGAAGATGTATCCCATACCTGACGCATGGGACAGGTATGAGTTCTTTTGGATATTTGACAGTACAAACTTTTGAAACTAAACTCGAGCATAATTTTAGTCACTAGGTTTTGCTCCATCGAGTTAAAAACTGTGTGCCCCATTCTTTGACCCTGGAATTAAGGGCAAAACGTGTTTAGATACAGGGAAGTGTGGAAATGTAAAGGTCACATTGTTTTCAGCTAGCTTTTTAAAGGCCAGTTTAATGGGAGTTTATCCTGCAGCATTCCATTCTGTTCTTTTCCATTCTTTTCTAGGAATAGCCCCTGCTTATTTTTAGATTGTTACGTAAGAAGTATAAAATGGATTTGCTTTAGAGTTTCGCTTTTATTTTGAAACAATACCCAATAAAGGACTCTACTGTGAAATTACAAGTAACCTTATTTTAGATGTAAAATTACAGAAGAAAATTTGGAAACGGGAGAATCTAGAGAGGGGGAGATGGCCCCAGGGCTACGGGCCTTGGCGTTTCTTCTGTCGCTTTTCTGCTGTTTTGAACGGGCCGCGCCTCTCCAGCCAGCCCTGCTGCGCCTCGTGTGGCGCGTCTGCCCTCGGGCGCTCAGTCGGCAGACAGGGCTGCGGTGCCATCAGGCGCCGTGTTGGGTGCTCTGGTCCTCGGGGGGGTTTACCTCTGCGCTCCAGCGATGCTGCAGACGCACGGGGTCGCTCCAGGTTTATAACCAGGGTGTGACTTTCAGTTGCCCACCATCGAGCTTTATCGCTAGTGATGGATATTCATTTACACTGACCCTGTAAGTCCCCTTAGGAACTGAGTTAGCGCGTATGCATAATTGTAACGATTATGCAGTGTTTTTGATTCATTTGTTAATATATTTCATAATCATAATGCCTAAGTATATAGTTATCTGATTGTTTTTCTAAACAGTATATTGGTTGGCTTTTGTTTCTGAAGAGTAATTATCCAGCAATGCCCTGAGTAGGGACTGGAAGCTGCGCGCTGGCGCGGCCTCACGCTGTCGCCCTCGCTGTCCGCAGGTCCGCCCGCAGCCATGAGCAGCAACGAGTGCTTCAGGTGCGGCCGCGCCGGCCACTGGGCCCGCGAGTGCCCCGCCGGCGGAGGCCGCGGCCGAGGGGCCAGAAGCCGGGGCCGAGGTGGTTTTACCTCGGAGAGAGGTATTTTTGTCGAATAAAAAATTCTGAAGTGCTTCCGTATTCACGAGTATCCAGCCTGGGCTAATGAGCCACGCACGCTTGCTCTCCGTCCAACACAGGCTTCCAGTTTGTCTCCTCGTCTCTTCCGGACATCTGCTACCGCTGCGGTGAGTCTGGCCACCTCGCCAAGGACTGCGACCTCCAGGAGGATGGTAAGTGGGGCAGCGTGCGGAGGAGGTCCCCCCCGGGGTGCGGCGCGGGGCCCGGCGGCGCCCGCGAGGTGCCACAGTCTGGCTCTGCCTTTCCCTGCTGCCGAAGCCTGCTACAACTGCGGCCGAGGCGGCCACATCGCCAAGGACTGCAAGGAGCCCAAGCGGGAGCGGGAGCAGTGCTGCNCCCGGGGTGCGGCGCGGGGCCTGGCGGCGCCCGCGAGGTGCCACAGTCTGGCTCTGCCTTTCCCTGCTGCCGAAGCCTGCTACAACTGCGGCCGAGGCGGCCACATCGCCAAGGACTGCAAGGAGCCCAAGCGGGAGCGGGAGCAGTGCTGCTACAACTGCGGCAAGCCCGGGCACCTGGCCCGCGACTGCGACCACGCCGACGAGCAGAAGTGCTACTCCTGCGGCGAGTTCGGGCACATCCAGAAGGACTGCACCAAGGTCAAGTGCTACAGGTGAGCCGGGGCCGGGGCCGCCGCCGCTGGGAGGGCCCGGGGCGCTGCGGCCCCGGCCTGGCCCCGACCACACGGGGGGTTTGCGTGCGTGAAAGACTGTGCGGGGTGGTGGTCTGGCACCTTCGGAGACTTCGTAGAAGACTACAAAGCATATGTTCTGTTTGTGATTCACACACAGATCTTTTTCATGAAATCAGGAGTCTATGCTTGTGAATGTGATATGATAACATATGTACATGTTAAAGCATGCACTTTGATGAGTTTTGATACGTGCATACTTGTGGGATCCTAGGGGCTCATTTATGGAAGACAGACCATGTTGGCCCGTGTTTGCTGGTGGTGGTGGGTGATCTGTGGGCCCGTGTTTGGTGGTGGTGTTGGGTGATCTGTGGACTGTGTTTAGTGGTGGTGGTGGGTGATCTGTGGACCGCTCAGCTAAGTGGCTTAGCTGTCGGGTTCCTCCCCCTTGGTCTTACTTTAGGGTAGAATTAACGAGACTTACTGTCCGAAGAACACAGATGTATACGTCACTCGTCGCTGCTTTTTGTTTTGCAATAACTGATCCTGCAGTGCGCTCTGGCGCTTCCTGAGCGCTCTTGTGACAGCTGCTTTGCTTTCCTCTCTTAGGTGTGGCGAGACTGGTCACGTAGCCATCAACTGCAGCAAGACGAGTGAAGTCAACTGTTACCGCTGTGGCGAGTCAGGGCACCTTGCGCGGGAGTGCACGATCGAGGCCACAGCTTAATCGCTCTCCTTTGTCGCCCCTCCTTTTCTGATTGATGGTTGTATTATTTTCTCTGAATCCTCTTCACTGGCCAAAGGTTGGCAGACAGAGGCTACTCCCAGGCCAGTGAGCTTTACTTGCCGTGTAAAAGGAGGAAAGGGGTGGAAAAAAAATCGACTTTCTGCATTTAACTACAAAAAAAAAGTTTATGTTTAGTTTGGTAGAGGTGTTAATGTATAATGCTTTGTTAAAGAACCCCCTTTCCGCGCCACTGGTGAATAGGGATTGATGAATGGGAAGAGTTGAGTCAGACCAGGAAGCCCGTTCTGGGTTTCTCGAATATGTTCCCATGTAGGAGGTAAAACCAATCCTGGAAGTGTCTGTGAGCTTCCATAAATAACTTTAATTTTAGCATAATGACTGCCTTGGATTGTCTGACCTCAGTAGCTATTAAATAACATCAAGTAACATCTGTATCAGGCCCTACATAGAACATACAGTTGAGTGGGAGTAAACAAAATAAAAAGACAAACACGCGTGTTAATGGCTGTGCGAGAACACTCGGGATAAAAGCCTGAGCAGGAACAGCCTCACCACAGCGTTGATGCTGGGTAAACAGATGGTGATGGCAATGGTGTGGAACACACGTTTTCAAAGACTAAATCTAAAACCCAGAGTAAACATCTATGCTCAGAGTTAGCATAATTTGGAGCTATTCAGGAATTGCAGAGAAATGCATTTTCACAGAAATCAAGATGTTATTTTTGTATACTATATCACTTAGACAACTGTGTTTCATTTGCTGTAATCAGTTTTTAAAAGTCAGATGGAAAAAGCAACTGAAGTCCTAGAAAATAGAAATGTAATTTTAAACTATCCAATAAAGCTGGAGGAGGAAGGGGAGTTTGACTACAGTTGCTTTTGTTTCAGCCTGTCATTACTGTACCTAGTGCAGAGTGCCGCATTAAAGGGCGGCGGAGGGCCGGGAGCTGGCAGTGTGGAGTTTTCTTTTTGTGCTAACTCAGTCTCGCCTTCAGTGAGGAAACGTAGCTGTTCGAGGGAGCGCAGGCTTCAGACGCTCCGTCAGCTCTGCGAGGACGTGGACAGTTCACGCCTTCTCATCCATTAGAATGATGGACTTGCGTTCCACGTTGATTCTGAACAGTTCTGACATAAACAAAATAAAAAGACAAACACGCGTGTTAATGGCTGTGCGAGAACACTCGGGATAAAAGCCTGAGCAGGAACAGCCTCACCACAGCGTTGATGCTGGGTAAACAGATGGTGATGGCAATGGTGTGGAACACACGTTTTCAAAGACTAAATCTAAAACCCAGAGTAAACATCTATGCTCAGAGTTAGCATAATTTGGAGCTATTCAGGAATTGCAGAGAAATGCATTTTCACAGAAATCAAGATGTTATTTTTGTATACTATATCACTTAGACAACTGTGTTTCATTTGCTGTAATCAGTTTTTAAAAGTCAGATGGAAAAAGCAACTGAAGTCCTAGAAAATAGAAATGTAATTTTAAACTATCCAATAAAGCTGGAGGAGGAAGGGGAGTTTGACTACAGTTGCTTTTGTTTCAGCCTGTCATTACTGTACCTAGTGCAGAGTGCCGCATTAAAGGGCGGCGGAGGGCCGGGAGCTGGCAGTGTGGAGTTTTCTTTTTGTGCTAACTCAGTCTCGCCTTCAGTGAGGAAACGTAGCTGTTCGAGGGAGCGCAGGCTTCAGACGCTCCGTCAGCTCTGCGAGGACGTGGACAGTTCACGCCTTCTCATCCATTAGAATGATGGACTTGCGTTCCACGTTGATTCTGAACAGTTCTGACAACATGGATGATTTTTGTTAAAGTTCTTTTTTTTTTTTTTAATGTGGACTAAGTCTTCATTGAATTTGTTACTATCTTGAAGTTGTTTTATGATTTTTTGGCCGCAAGGTGTGTGGGACCTTGGCTCCTGGGCCAGCGATGAGCCTGCGCCCCCTGCACTGGAAGGCGAAGGCTTAAGCGCTGGACCATCCACCGCGACAGTTTCACCATTTCAAATTCTCCTGGATTTCACAGGGATCTCAAATGCTGGATTCCTTGTGTTTTCTCTTAGGGTGTGATCTAGAGTTGACATGCACCTTAGAAGTCATTTAATGAATTCACTTTATAGATGAGTTCCTAGAAGCTTAAGTTGAAGAATGTGCCGCTGCCTGGAACCTCAAGTACCCTTCCTGTCCTACAGCCGCTGAACGCCCCTGCCCCTCCCCGTAGCTGCTGCCCCGAGCTTCAAGGTGGCTCGTGGGCCCCTTCATCTTGCCGGGTGGTTTCCTCGCCTTTCGTGTGCTGCACGCCGCGTGTCATCTGCTCAGTGTGTGGTGGTGGGTCACATAGCGCCGTGCTCACCAGAGCAGCAAGATGGTGAAACCCCAGCGCGGGTTCATTTCCTTAGTGTCAAGCTTTCGGTTTTGTTTTGCTTGTGTGGTTGGGTTACATTGTTTCTTTTTGGCTGAGTCGCACCAGGTGGGATCTGACTTGCCTGTGTCTCCAGCCTGGAAGCTTCGGGTCTGTAACCTGGGACAGCCAGCGAAGTCCCTTTGATACCCTTTGATATTTTTATGAAGCAAGTGTTGTATCTCAGATGTTAAGCATGTTAGAGATCATGATGATTTTAGTTTTCTGGCACAAGTATGAAACAGTGATGTTGCATTTCATCCGTTTTACTGCTGATAGAGAACTTGACCTCTTGCATTGAAATGACAAGCATTTCCCTTGAAAAGTCAGTAATCTATCATTTATTCACCTGATGATTTTAGCATTTCCTGTTCTTTGTGTACAGTTGGGAGAAATGACGACGTTGCTCTCTGGTTCAACAAAACCAAGTTGTACTAAGTGATACAGTGCCCTTGAGGGTTTTGAGGATTCTGGTAAATAATGAGTATCATCCACTTATGAAGAGTTGATTTTTTTAGATAGATTTCTGTTGCAGTTGTAGGGAAAACAGTGCCTTGAAGGATTTTGTCTGGGATGTTGGTAGCTGTTGAGTTATTTTGACTATTTTATATGTTAAATTATTTGTGGAACAGGATGTCCTTGACTTTAAGGCAGTTCCACGATCAGTAGGTGAGGTACCTGGCTTCTAATGAGACATTGTCGTCTGCTCTTAAGTGTCAGAGGCAAAATCTTGAATTCGGGGCTGTCAGAGAAGTCAGTAGCATATATTTGTACCATCTGTTCTCTGTTCCCTGTTTTGGGATCTGTTCCCCTTAATTATGTGTTAGTACTGGTCGTGATAGTCCTTGTTAAACTTAACTCTGTCATGTTTAAAACCTGGTAGAAATTCTGGTTGTCCGAAAGATTTTGAGCACGTTATTTATTGGACTCAGGTAACTGCTGCAACCGTTTAAAACATTTCTAACGACAGTTCAAGAGAGTAGGTGTTAAAGAACATCTCTGTTAGAATTAAAGAGGCTAGCATTGGGCATGACTTTCTCAGGGTGGGTACTGAGTGGTATTTTGTAAGATGCTGGGTGACTCCTGGGATAAAGAGACAAGGTCATGGCCCCAGTGGTGTGGTTATAATTTGAGAACAACTCAGTCCAGAGCTTGTGCTCTGAATTACAAAGGTTGATGTACACTTAATTATCCTTGTTAGTTGCCTTAGAATTGAAAGCAATTACATTGAACGTAACAGCTTCCCATCTGTTCATTTCCACCTCTGCTACTAACCTTGGCAATGAACTTGACTGCTTGTGATCTCGGTAAAGGTTTTGGTAGCAAGCTGAGGTGTCAGTCCTGTCTCCCAAGCAGGCTGTGTGTGATGGTAATGAGGGTCACAGTGGTGTCTTCAACATCACAAACTTCGTATTTTCACACTCGGGTCTCTGCTCTCGTGCTTGTGGAAACACCTTCCTAGACGGACCTGCGGTGGCCAAGGCAGCTGCAGTGAGCCAAGCGCACGCCCTTCAGCCGGTCGGGGTGCTTTTGTGTTCACTGCCGCGTTTTCTATGGAAGGTACTTTGCGGTATAAACCACGAGCCCTGGCCTGGAGCCTGACCTCTCTGGTCTCCACCGGAGAACACTGCTGCGTGACCGCTGTTGGGCCAAGAGAATCTGGCAGCAGAGCTAGGAACCCCAGCGACGTCGTGGCAGGCCTTGCGCGGCTCCCCGAGGTTGGCTGCTTGCACGAGCAGGGCATCCTGCGCTGCTCTCCAGCCGAGCCCTCCACTGTCCGCAGCTTCACAGCTGCAGTCCGCTTGCCCTCTCGTGCCCTGCCACGACAGTTGCTGGAGCAAGATGAACCCAGATCTCCTGCATTGCAGGCAGATTCTTTACCATCTGAGGCACCAGAGTGTGCTCTCACAGTCTGGGAGATGGGAACTACGTCTATACTTCCTGGTCAGGCCACAGGGGTGTGTGCATGAGGCCCGGGATTCTCAGCACTCCCGTGTCTGAGGCAGCCTTGTTTGATCACTGGAGCTTTAGGGAGCCTTCCAACCAAGGATTGATTAGAGCCGGATGGGTGTCGAGGTCTAGAGATTTCCAGCTGATGTATTAGAGGGATGGGGATTTCTTTTCGGGGGTGCTGTGCTGGGCCTTCGTTGCCGTGGGCTTTTTCTGGTCGTGTGAAGCGGAGGCCTGCTACCTAGCTGCGGGGTGTGGGCTGCTCATGGCAGGGGCTTCTGTTTGGAAGCTCCAGCTCCAGGGGGCTGAGCTTCGGTAGCTTTGGCTCCCGGGCTCCAGCACACAGGCTCAGTAGTTGGGGTGCACGGGCCTAGCTGCTCCGAGGCGTGAGGGATCTTCCCGGATCAGGAATCGAACTTGATTGGGAGATGGCCTCTACTACGGCTGAGCCACCAGGGAAGCCTGGGATGCGCCTGCCCTTTAGCGCCTCCAGGTGGTATTTTCAATTTGGGTAAGTGCAACTGTGCAAATGATGTGGTCTGTTTAAACAGTGCAGATGAGGTGACTCTTGTCCAAGCTGAGGCCTTTTGCTTATTCGCTAATATTCTGGGTGAAATATTTGGCAACAGGAACCTGGACAGATACAGCAGAGATCAGAGGTGGCAGTCACCGACCGTGAGAGTTGCATGTGTGACTTCCAACACCTGGCTAGTCACTTTTCGCCTCCCCCCAGGGCTGTCTCAGTGCCTCTGTACCCGGATCTCCAAAACTCTTCCGGTTTAAGCAGCAGAGCCTGGCTTGTGTTTGAAGCGGTGCAGCAGCACGTAGGCAGCAGACCGCACTGAAATCTCTGCTCGGGGTCAGTTGTTGGCTCGTACTTGAAACTCAGCCAGTCGCTCTGAGCTCATCTGTAAAGTGAAGAAAAGCTGTCCTGCAGAATCACTGTGATCGCGACTGGGTGACAAGACACATCGTTGGTAAAGGGTGGAATAGTCAGTGGTACCTCGTTTGTTTTCAAACTTCCTGCCGTTCCACCACACTGCATGCTGCTGAGAGGAACCCCTTTCAATGTCTGGCAACCCTGAAACGGGGCGGGGGAGCCAGTTATCAAATGCTCAAGTGTCTGGCCGCTAACTGCAGACTCCGGGAGGCAGTGGGTCGTGCGGGTGGAGCTGGTCAGCTGGCAGATGGAGGAGGTGGCGCTGCAGGAGACTCGATGGGTCCTGCCCCTCTGGGGTCGGCAGCGGCTTGGCTGTGCCCCATTGAGTGGCACTGCCCACTGCTTCACACTTCATTTAATGTGTCTTTGTCTAACCCTGTGCGCATTTTGAAAATCAGCTTTTCTGGGCATTTAGACCTTGATTCAAAATTAGTTCCCATCGTAAACTTTGATTTTAAATGCAGTTTCACTTGGGATGCTCCAAGCATACCCCTTCCCAAGGATTCTACCATCACTCATTTTTCCTCTTTTCTTGGGTGTTAATTCTATTAGACCCCAAAGAATAGCATCCTCTCGTGAGGATGGGAGTTTCTGGTATATTCTGCTGCTTAACTAGGTTGGGACAAAGAAGCCCAAAGTTGATTAAAACCTGTGACACTACCTGTGAGATGCATTCCTCTCTCAGGAGAGTTGTGTCATTTTAGTCTCATACTGTCCTATCTTTATTTCCCACTAAGAACACAGTGCTCCGAGATCCATTCAGATTACAAGGCGTCTGTATTAACTTCCAGGTCTTGGGCTTGGACCAGGACAGTACATGAAGGGAGGGTATGCTTCTGCCTCGGATGGACCTTGTCACCATCTCATCCTAACATGACCAAAAGCATCATCCCATCACAGTTACAAGTTTGCTTGGCTACAGAGGCCCCAGTCTCTGTCCTAAATCAGGCATGGGTGAGAAGTGGGTATGATTCAGCCTGGGGCGTCACTCCTATCCATAGCTTTGTGACTTGCTCCCCAAGATGAGTGGGAGGCCTAGGGCCCCAGTAAAAAGACACAGGACTCTGCCCTTCAGGACGGGAGACTGGAAGGAAAAGGCCTCACAGGTTTCGACGAGTTACAGAATCCAGGGGGCAAGCAGTGTTAGGTGTTATGGCCTGAGCACATGCTCTGGGCTTGAGCTGCCTCCCCAGGAGCCATGGGTTCCTTTCCATGGAGGGTAGCACCTGTTCATGGCTGCACACTTTGATCAGCCTGTTTCCTGCCCCTAGGATCTTTGGGGCTTCACAGCCCTCTTTTGTACCCTGTCCCTTGCCATTCAAGCTGGCAGTGGTTCTGCTGGTGTGAAATGTTCAACCTTGGGGGTCTCCTGCGTGTGTCATGGGAATTCACTCCATCTGACAAGAGGCTTCTCTGTACATCTCTCCTGGATAACCCATCTGTATTCTTGGCTTCTGCTGAGGTGGTTGAAAGTGGCCATCAGCCTGGAAGAGAGCCCCCTAAGCTCTCAGTACTAAAGCTGCGAAGTTTTCGGGCAAGGCACACGCACACTTTTCAGGGTCCCACCTAGGTGGCACACATTCCTTCCACTCCATGCCCGTAGGCCAGGGTTTCCTGGCAAGCCCACACCTCGCTGTCAGGGAGGTGGGCGATGGGCTGTGGCAGGACAGCCTGAACTTTTTAAGAGAGAACTTGCCACGGCCACGGCTCAGGCACGGGCCCCTGTGTTCCAAGCACTCGTCGGTCCTGTCTGAGCCACGAACGCTGGCTGCCTCCCCCGATGGCCTATGCTTCCCGGCTGCAGCTGGAGCACCCGGCAAAGATCAGGCCCCGTGTCGCAGGAAGTTGCTTCCGCAAAGCACCATGCTGGCCGAGGGGGAGGTGCTGGAACTGGCCGAAGGCCACCGGGGCGCGGCGGGAGCAGCCCCCAGGCCCATCGCTAGCGGCGGCCTCTTTGCCTCCCTGGTCCGGGGCTAGGGCCCTTCTGATCCCCGCGAGGTGCCCAGCACCCACAGACTGAGCTCCTGCAGTAACGGTCCTCTTCTCCCCCGGGCCTTACGTTTATTTTAAAAGGGTGACCTCAAGCCTTGGTCCGGCTCGGACAGACCCCGCGATTCCAGGAGAAAACCTCAGAAGCACAGACCCGAAAGAAACGCGAGAATGGGGGGGAGCTGGCGAGGCGAGGCAGCCTCCAGCCACTGGCGAGCACGCGGGCCGCGGGAGGGGCCCCGTCCACTCGGAGGGCTGAGGACGAGAAACTCCCGACGGCGTGTCTCCGCTCCCAGGACCTGACGGGGCAGCAGGGACGCGAACCTCCAAGGGGAGCCACGGCCGCAGCAGCCTCACGCGAGACGGCGGGACCGCGAGTTGTCACGGGAAATCTCGCCGTTGTTATCGCGAGAGCAATACCAGCTCCACCACCACCGCCCCACCACCCCGGTCCCAGTCGGAGACGCTTCCGTCCCATTGCGCAAGCGCAGTTCTGCCGCGCCCCTAGTTTTCGTGCGCACACGTCGGTGCGACGTCCTGACGCCCAGGGAAGGCTGCCAACGGGAGCGCGCCTGCACTTCCTTCCCGTCCCCAGGTCAATTGAGTTTCGCTTCCGGTTCCTCGCTTCCGGTCCCTTAGTTATCCTTCCGACTGGAAAGCCGGAGGTTCGGAAAGGCTAGAACTTTCAGTTCCCGTCCGGAGTGGCCGCTCCCGGGGCGGCGGAGGTCCGTGGGCCGGTGCCGCGCGGCCTGAGGGCGGCGCGCTCCCTCGCAGCATGGTGAGCGGGGCGGGGAGCGAGGGAGGAGGGCGGCGGGCCGGGGCCGGGAGCCCGGGGGCTCCGGCGCCCGCGTTCGGGACGCAGGGCCTTGCCACCGCGTGCGGCCGGCGGCGGCGGGGGCAGCCCCCCGAGGGCAGGCTCCGGGGCCGCGAGGACGCGCGGGTCCTCGGTGGCCGCGACGTTCTCAGCAAGCGAGGCGCCCGGGCGCGCAGCTCGGCGCCGTGGGAGTCCGCGCAGAAAGCCGCTTCTCCGCTCTCAGCCCTGGCAGCCGATGCCCGCGCCGCGCCGGCCCGCAGGCGCGCTCCCGAGCTGGCGAGCGCCGGGCGTCGCCTCTCTCCGTCCCCCGGCAGAGGCGGGGCCCTGGCCCCGGGCGTCTCCGGCGCGCTGTGTCCCCACGCTCCTTTCTGTGGGCTCCCGTACCCCTGGCTTTCCTTGCTGTCGGCTTGCTCGGTCGCGAGCGACTGTGCGCACGCGCGGGCCGCAGCCCCCCGGGCTCCCCCGTCCCCCGCTCTCCCCCCGACCGTGCTCGGCCATGCCCACTGGCAGGGTTAGCCTCTCGGCCCTGCCCAGCCCTCTGTGTCCCTGTGGGCCGCAGCCCGCCGTGGGATTCTGCAGGCAGGGACACCGGAGTGGGCAGCGATTCCCCGGCTCGGGACGAGCCTGCGTCTCTGCCTCGCAGGCGGAGTCTCCACCGTCGGAGCCGCCAGGGAAGCCCCGAAAGACCGAGGGCAGGAGGAGGGGGGCACGTGAGGAGGAGAGGGTTGGCTGGCATCGCCGGCTCGGCGCGACGGTGAAGCACAGGGAAGCCCGGCGCGCTGCCGTCCACGGGTCAGACACGACCGCGTGGCGAAGCAGCAGCCGCAGGCGACCACCGAGCTGGAACCCCGGTCACGGCCCGCGTCAGATGACTCGTGCTGGGGAGGGAGGGTCCTCTGATCCCCTCGAAAGGAAGGACAGTGGCCGATTCCTAGTGCCCAGCACGGCGTTTCACCAGCTACGCTGGCTACTGAGACTGCAGGCTTTGATGAAGTAGGTGGGACACAACCTCCGCCTTCAAGCAGGCGGCTTCCTCTGCGAGAGCCTCCCTGATGCTTTCCTTAGTAGATGTCGTGTTCGTGTATCTGCCAAGCACTTGGCGAGTTTATTTCTGTGTCACTTGGAAGAAAAAGTCAGAAAGACGTAAGTGGAGCTCACGCTTGCTGAGCCCCTGTACGCTGCACCGCATTTGTCTGATTGAACCATCCTGACGCCTCTGCGAGGCAAAAGCTCCCATCCCTGCCTAGAGGTGGGGAAGCCGAGCCTGAGAGAGACTTTCTCAGGGATGCTAAGTGGGAGAGTGGAGAGT
Source organism: Cephalophus harveyi (assembly GCA_006410635.1). Taxonomy (NCBI): domain Eukaryota; kingdom Metazoa; phylum Chordata; class Mammalia; order Artiodactyla; family Bovidae; genus Cephalophus; species Cephalophus harveyi. The sequence goes on along the minus strand of SJYT01023810.1, from coordinate 152,570 downwards.
GACACTCGGGTCCTGGACTCAGCACGTGCTCTCCTTACACTGCGACCCAGGAAACGGGTTCCCTGCCCGACGCTGTGTTTCCGGGATAAGTGACTTGCCCTCAGTGCCACAATCTCTCCATAAAACTCACTTGTAAAAGCCAGTCTTTCCTTCCTCAAGTTCCACTGGCAGAGAACAGAGAGTTGTGATGCTGGGTGGAAAGCGCCTGGTAGGTATAGACCCAGATAAAGGGGAGCAGCCCAGCTGGGAAGAAGGGTGGCGGGAGAATTGTCTGGGATGATGATGGCTGAGATGGACCCTGGAGGCGGCGTGGCCGGGTGGAGGGCCGTGGTCCCAGTGGAGGAGGCTGCGTAGGGAGAGCGGCTGCGTCGGTCGCAGGATCTGGGCGGCGTCTGACTTTTGTTGTAATTGCTGTGCTCCTGCTTCTGGCTGTGTCCTGAGGAAGCTTTTCTTTAAATAAAACCTTTTTCTAAAAAGTAAAAGAAACAGCGCTTTAAAACATGGACGTCTTTCTTCCCCTCTCTTTTCCTTTTAGGCTCGAAACGCGGAAAAGGCCATGTAAGTATCAAGTCCCTTTTGTCTGCAAATTTTACTCTGCTTACTTGCCGGCTTGGAGCTCTTTTTCTGTTCGGTCTTTGGGTACACGTCTCTTCCTCTCCCTGTGCTGAAGTAGCGTGCGTGTATCTGCCCATGTATTTCTCTCCCCCGAAGTGTTTTCTCGCCGCTCCCAGAACTTACACTGAAGGGGAGGCGGGGCTCTGAGAGCGGCAGCCCAGCCTATCCGTGGTTTTAATACCGCAGCGGGGCGCTGAGTTTCCCACAGTTCTTACCTGCCATGTGGGTAGAGGGGATACGGGGTGTTCAGGAACACAAGTCCCTGTGAACCCTGCTCTTTGGAACGTGGAAAGCCACGTTGTCTCTGGTTTCTTGACAGCAGTGTGTATGTGTGTACGTGAGTGAGGACTGGCAACCAACGTCATGAGCAGATCTGCCCACCCAGGAACTTGGGTGACAAGAGACCTGTGAGCAGGATCTAACGGTCTTCTCTCTTCCCGGTAGGACGGCCTTAGCAAGATTTCGCCAGGCTCAGCTGGAAGAGGGGAAAGTAAAGGTTGGTTTAAAGCTTCCTCGTGAGTTTTCCAGTAGGAAGGCCGAGTGCGGGCAGACTCCAGACCCTCCTCGTCTCATCTCTGCTTCCCTGTACACTAAGAGTCTGTTCGCCTGAGGCCCAGGTGAAGCTCCCTGTCGCGGGGGCCGCGTGATGATCTGTGTCCTTGGTGGTGGGACTCCTGGGCCTCCCTGTTATCCCAGCCTGGGCTCATGCTGAGTAGTAGAAAGTGGGGTGTGTTCTGGGAAGCAGCTCTAACCTGAGACCAGCGGATGACCTCCACTCATGGAGACTCAGCCAGATTAGGGGTAGTAGATGCTGTTCTTTGAGTATTTTTGTTTTGTTTTTTATAAGTATCCTCTCACCTGCCCCTGCACCCGCACATACCCGTGTACATACAGACACGCACATGTATGTTTGTTCTAAACACTGATCGCTGTCGCTGCTTAAGGTAGTGCAGACATGCCACGAGATGGGTGTAGCCGGGTGCACTTCGCATCTCTCTGTGACGCCTGACCCCGAACAACCCAAGTTTGACCTGCATGGGTTCACTTATTCACAGATATGTTTCAGCAGAAACTCCTGTGGAGCTACACAGTTGTGGTTGGTTGAATCTGTGGTTGCAGAGGAACCACGGATCCCGAAGGCTGACAAAGTCAGACTCGACCAACCCCCGCTTTACTCACGGTCATGGCCAAGTGCAGCGGGCTTTTACCTTGAGTACTGGCCCCGCCCCAGGTGTGGCGCAGGGAGGGTCTTTGCCTGTGCAGCTATTCCCTACGGAGCGGCTGCAGAGTGAGCCTTAAGGCTTGACGAGAGCCACTGGGGGCTGAAGCTGCAGATGTCTTTAGACTGTTAGACATTTGAGGCTTCAGGCCAGACTCAGCTGTGACTGTTGCACAAACCTTGTAATTTCATACCAGATGGTGGCAACGTGTGTGTTTTGCTTTTCCTTAGGAGCGAAGACCCTTCCTTGCCTCAGAATGTACTGAACTGCCTAAAGCCGAGAAGTGGAGACGACAGGTGGGCGAATTTGATCTTAGCAGAAATAACAAGTTTTTGAATTTTATTACCTGCGTGACTTTTAAACCACATTTCTAAGCGTTTTAATTAGATGTTTCTTATGCTTTCAGACTTATTCAAAAGGCATAAAGATGTATTACCTTTTATTTTTTTCGTAGATCATTGGAGAGATCTCAAAAAAAGTGGCTCAGATTCAGAATGGTAAGCCAGCCTCTCTTTAAAGTGCTTGATTCTGACTTCCACAGTTAGGCGGGGGGACGTCAGCCCCCTCTCAGTGGTTGGTGGAACAAGAGTAAGGACAGAGAAGAACTGAGCAGTACTATCAGTCAGTTTGACCGACTTGCCATGTATAGAGCCCTCACCTTACAAAGAAGAGGATGCTTTCTTTTTGAAGAGCAAATGGAATATTTACCAAAATAGAGCATATTTTGGATTGTAAAATAAATGCTAGTAAACATAAAATAATTAAAATTTTGCAAAGTATAATTCACTGATTAAAACACAGTTAATGTAGAAATCGGTTACAGAAAGATAGCTGGCAACTTTCTAAATATTTAGAAAGTAAACATACTTCTAAACAACCCATATACCTAAAGGAAAACCTCAAGAAAATTAGAAAGTATTTTGAATTGAATGATAATGAAAATGTAATGTCACAATTCAGGGTATGAAAAAAGCAAATGCTTAGATGAAAGTTTACAGCATTAAAATAAAGTTAGAAAGGTCTCAAGTCAGCGATCCCAGCTTCTCCCCTAAGAAACCAAAAAGAAGAACAAATTAATTCCAGAGTAAGCAGAGGGAGGAAATAAAAGATGAGCAGAGAAGGTGGGGCAAAAGTGGGATGCATAAAATCGATAAAGTTCTAGTCCAGTTAGACTGAGCAGGAAAAAAAGACACAGATCAGTAACAGCAAGAATGGAACTGGAATGTCACTGCTCTCTAAGCATTAAAAGGGTTAGGGAACACTGGATACAACTGTGGGGCTGTCCCTCAGCCGCTTGGATGACACGGGCAAGCGGACAGAGCAGTGCTCCTTACAGACGCAAGCGGACAGAGCAGTGCTCCCCGGCCGCTGGCCGCGCCGCCTCTCCAGCCCCCCACCCCTGGAAGTGTCCTGGCATCTGGAGGGGGCTTTATTTATCGGGGAAATGGAATTCATAGTTAAAACCTTTCCAGCAAAGGAGAGCCCAGACCCAGATGGCCCCCCGGGCAGCTCAGATATTTAAGGAGCACCAGCTCTCCAGCTCCTCCCAGAAGAGGGGAGGAGGGAGACTTCCCGGTTTACTTTCCTACATATTCTGGTGTGTGTGCCCTTGCTCCTGAAATCAGAAAAAGGCAATTCAAGAAGAGAAAAGGCTACAGACCAGCATTCCTTCCTGAATGTGGCCACAAAAGTCTCAACAAAGGATTGCATGGTTGATTCAGCATTCAAAAATCAACTCACTGTGTCATCACTGTAAAGAAGAAAAACCATGTCATCTCAGTAGATGCAGGAGTATTTGACAAAGTTCATCATTCATTCATAAAAACTCAGCTAACCGGGAATAAACTGGAACTGCCTCCTTTCCTGATAAAACACTTCTGCCAAAAAGCCTGTAGCGAACATCATGCTTAATGCTGCAAGGCTGAGATCAGGAACAAGGTGAAGATTCCTTTCTCACGCCTTCCATTCACTATCACATCGGGAGTCCTGGCCAGTGCAGTAAAGCAAGAAAAGGAAACAAAAGACCCAAAGCCTGGAAGGGAGGAAAAATGCCCTATTCTGAGATGGCTTTATTTTCTGTGTGGGAAATCCCAAGGAATCTACAGAAGGATTTCCACAGCGAATAACTGAGTTTAGCCAGATAACAGACTAGAAAGTCCGTACAAAAAAAAGTCAGTTTGATTTCTGTGTACTAGCAGGAACGTTTAGAACTAGAGCATTTTTAAAAGTGTTATTTACAGAAGCATCAAAAGGCAAGAAGTACTTAGGTATAAATCTAGTAAGATATGCACATGGTCTGCATGGTGAAAACTACGAGGCAGTGATGCCAGGTAGTAAAGAACCAGTGAAATGGAAACAGACAGTGTTTGTGAAGGGGAAGACTCAACATCGGAAAGGGGTCAGTTCTTTTCCTTTTTGAAATCTGTCACAGAACCCCAGCGTGGTTTTGCAGTTTATGTTGACAAACTGTAAAATTTACAACTTTGCCATTCCATGTGAATGCAGCCAAAAGAACTTTGAAGAACAAAACTGGAGTACCCACAATATCTAATTTCAAGATTCAGTGTAAAGCTAAAGGTATCAACACGGTCCTGGTGAGAGACAGACATACGGACCGGGGAACAGAATAAGGAGTCCAGACGTAGGGGCACACGCGAGTGGTCCGCCGAGCTGGCAACGGAGCAGAAGCGGTTCAGGGGAGGAGAGGAGGCCGTCTCCCTCCTGTAGGCACAGGTGCTTCGCTTCAGCACGCCAGGGATCCCTGACCGGCCTCGGGCCTCTGGCAGGACGCCCCGCTCGCCAGTGACAGCGCCTCAGCAGCCTCCGTGTGCTGCCCCCTTAAATCCGCCCCGTGGGCTCCTGGTGAGAGGTGTTCCCGGGGACCGGCAGGCTGCTTGCTGACGCGCCCTCCCTGCGTCCTGGACGCTGAGCGCCCCACCGCTGAGATGTGATGTCTTAGAGCTGGTGTAGATGGAGCTGCAGGACGGCTTCAGTGTGTATTTCTCTGGTTGCTAATGGGGAGGAAGTTGTTTTCCAGAGTTTTTCTGGTGCCGCTGGAATTCTGTTCACGATCATCACCCTTCCGTGATTTCGGTGTGGATGGTTTTTCTCGTAAGCTGAACTGTTTGCGTTGCCCACCTCTGTCGGCGTTGACACTCACTCTTACGGGTGTGACATGAAGCGGTATTGTCAGGCAATGATACGACCTTTCTCTTTTCTTAGCTGGTTTAGGTGAATTCCGGATTCGCGACCTGAATGATGAAATTAACAAGCTGCTGCGAGAGAAGGGACACTGGGAGGTCCGGATCAAGGAGCTGGGTGGCCCCGACTACGGGGTAAGTAAGCAGCAGCCCAGGGCCCGGCTCGGGGGCTTTCTAAGCAGGGTGGGTCCTGTCTCACTGCAGCCGCCACAGGCCTGCCTTGGACGAGGCCCTTGAGAAATGAAAGGAGCCTGGAAAGGGCCTGGTGTGTGTGCACGGGAACCGTGAAAGCACAGGGCCAGTGGTGTAGAAGGTCCCCGGCGCGGGCCTGGAAGTGTACCGGCCCGGCGTCCAGAGTGAGCCGCTCCATCTCCCGGGCCCCTTATGGAGACAGCCTTGGCGCCGCACGTGCGTCTCTGAGCTCCTTGAGAACTGGGAGAGCCCTTCCACCGCAGCCTCTGTGCTTGGGGGGCCCTGGAGGCAGGCGCGCTGTGCTGGCTTTGGGTTCTTTTTTCCTCTGGATTCTTTAAAGGCAGTGTTTTAGAGCAGTGGCTTTGAGGCGTTTAGGACCGTGGCCCTGTATATATGTCTCACACACTGTATATAAATCACACAGTCCCCGTGTCACCGCCCAGTACACAGGAAGAGGTGCTGGAAAGGTCCTGGTGTGCGCTGCTGCACTTTGATAGTTTCTGTTCTGTTCTGTTTTGACTTTTCAACAGTTGATAATTGTGACCCGTGTAGTGGATTTCATGACCCAGACCTGCCCCGTTTGCCCGGGTCCTTGAACCAGTCGTGCCTGGTCAGTGGACTGCCGTGTAGCTACGTAAGGAGCGTGGGCGGTGTTTCTGTGTATTAGTCTGGCCCCCTCTTAACACAGAGCCATAATTCTCAGGTCCGTGCCTGGCCCAACCGGGGCGTCTGTCTGCCCGCTCCTTGAGCGCCTGCCGGGACATTGCCTCCGCATCCTCCTTATTTCTGTGACACTGGTTTTGCTCCCTGTCGGACGGCGTAAGTGCCACTTTTTCCCCGTCCTGGAAGGGTTACAAAAGCTCCAAGTCAGTAGTGATGTTTCTGTCTTGTTTCCTTCTGGAGTCTTTTAATGTGAAAGAAGTTGATGTTTATTTCCTGGGTGTAAAAGTCACACCCGTGGGGGCATTCCCCTCTGGTTCAGGCATCGTGCTGCTTCACCGTGCTCCGTGCCGCGTGGCCTCTCCCCTGCAGCACAGCCTCGTCCAGGCTCGCCCCTGCGGCCTGCCCGTGCTACCGTCGCCGCCTTTAACAGAGGGCGCGCCATCTTCTGATGTTTCATTTGTCCTCTTCTACTAGTTGCCATTTAGATTTTTTGCAACTTTTTAAAGCTTGCTTTTTCTTCACTTAACATTGTGTTGTAAGCAGTTTCTCAGCCAGTGTAAGTGTTTCACACGAGCCGTCATTGGTCAGCTATAGGGTATATTCCACCATGAACGAACTGTAATTTACTTCAGTCATCCTCTTCCCATTAGGTATTTAGGTTGATTTTTAAAGGATTAAAAAGTGCCACAGTGCATTCCTGTGTCCGTTGATACCTGCTGCTTTTAGCATCGCTGTCTTCAAGTGTATCTGCAAACGTGGAAATAGTGGGTTTACAGAGCAGATCCATTTTCTCTTTCTCCTTCCCCATAAGAAAGTCGGGCCTAAAATGCTGGACCACGAAGGGAAGGAAGTCCCGGGAAATCGAGGCTACAAGTACTTCGGAGCAGCCAAAGACCTGCCTGGCGTCAGAGAGCTGTTTGAGAAAGAACGTGAGTGGCTGGCGCTGGCGAGGCTGTCAGCCTGGCTCTCAGTTGTGGTTGTAAGTGATGCCGCGTGCCCAGCTAGGCGGCAGCCCCGTGTCGTCAGGGGACTCTCCTTCCCAGGGTTTAAATGGGAACCCTCGAGCACGGGATGTTGAGGTGGCAAGCCCAGGGCACACCTTGGGCGGGAGCGGGAACCCAGAGCTGGGGGCGCCAGTGCTGTGGGCAGAGCCTCCCGGTCGGCGCCTGTTGGGGCGCGGAGGCGCTGGGCATGGGGGTGCTGTGGGCGCGGGGGCGCTGGGCGCATGGATGCTGTGGGCAGAGCCTCCCGGTCGGCGCCTGTTGGGGCGCGGAGGCGCTGGGCGCGAGGGCGCTGTGGGCCGCGGGGGCGCTGGGCGCGTGGATGCTATGGGCAGAGCCTCCCGGTCGGCGCCTGTCGGGGCGGCTCTGAAGTCCATGCAGTCAGGTCCGTGTTTCAGGTGCTTGTTGGCTGAGAAAGCTCTTAACTGGAGGACTGATGACACCTTGGGCCACAGCCGCTGGGCACTGGGAGAAGAGAGGGTCCGAGTCAGACACCCTGGCTCTGGGCACCTCCAGAACTCCACTGGTCTGGACCGCCTGCGTCTGATTTTTGACTTTTCGAAAAGCAGTCCAAGCATTCCATAGGAAAAAGTGTGGAAACCAGGGGAGAGCGATAGCAGGACCCCTCCCACGGCTGGCGTTCTGCTGACCCCTTCCGATTCCACCGTCATGAAACCCCACTTGTTCTCTTTTTCGGCCTCCCTGGGAGACTTCCCAGTAAGGGAACCGAGCCGGGGCCCTGTCCGTGACCGCCTGGAGTGCTCACCACTGGCCCAGCGGGCCCCGCGCCCTGCTGCTGCCTGACTCCGTCGCGTGTGCCGGCTGGCTTTGCGTGCGCCGTCCACATTGCTTAAGATGATTCAGAATTTAGGTATCACGCCATCTATTATGAAAGCAATGGAATCTTGTTATAGACACGTGGAATACAGAAAATCAGAAGAAACACCCATGTTTTCTCATCTTACAGTTGATGGTGGCTAGCATGTTGGGGTGTGCGCCCTTTCTGGTTTTAAGGCTCCTAAAGTGAGGTTGTCCTGTTTTTCTGTTTTTGCACGCACTTTGGCTTTAAATTTACCCTCATGTTCTTACGTATTCCAGGCGTCGGTTTTCTTTTTTTTTAAGAAGGAAATGCCCAAGTCAGTCTTCAGGCGCAGAATGTAAAACGGTGGCACAGCCCCTCTGCCGCCGCCCCAGTGCCCTCACTGTCTGGAGAGCTCCCTGCCTGGCCTTCCCACGCGCCCCCCTGCGTATCTCAGCGCTGAGTCTCGGCGGCTTAGCGACAGGTGACTCCAGCCCGGCTGAAGCCCGCTTCTGGCTCCTGGGACTGGCGCGTTTGTCCTCAGGCATGGCCGGTCCCAGGGCCCTTCTGCTGCCGTCTCGGCTTCCATCCTGCGAGCGCCTCTCTCCTTTGGGCTGGAGGCTGTCCTCTCAGCGACAGTTTACCACCCTCACCCCCCACCCCCCAAACGGTTCAAGCACAGGCCCCAGGGCGAGCCCCGCCAGTGCTGGTTGGATCCCAGCTCCCTCCCAGGGCGAGCCCCGCCAGTGCTGGTTGGATCCCAGCTCCCTCCTGCGGCCGGGATGCGCTCAGTGCTCCGAGCCCGTCCTGGGCGCAGCCCTCGTTGGCCAGGGCTGGGCAGGGTTGCTGGTACCTGCGTGGGCCAATGGAAGGGGGCTTCCCCCTACCTGTGCCCGTCGTGTGTGGACCGGCTCTGTCCCCCCACAGTTCTCCTTACAAAGCCGAGTGATGCAAAGGATCAGAGAGTCTGGGGTGACCTGTGCTGGCTGTGACCCCCCCTCCTGTTAGTTACTTCCACATCACAACTATAACATTGTTGCTGATACTTGAAACAGTATGTTGTTTCTATTTTTTGTTTCCCTGATTACTAATGAAATTGACAGTTGAATTCAGTTCCTATTAATCATTGAAATGTTCACACTTACAGGTTTCTTCTCCTTCAGTTAATCAGCTTTTTTCTTTGACCAGTCAGCTGGACTTTGATTTCCCTTTTGATTTTCCAGAATTACTACATATCCTGAGCAGTAATAACTAGTCTGAATGTATTTTCTTCAGGAATTTCTCGTGTATCTTTTTTGCTTGTAGTTTATTTTGTCTTATCTGAATTCTCAGGTTTCTTCATTAGCTATTATGGCATGTCCTGTGAAAGCACTCCATGAAGCTGCGGTCAGGGGGGTCACAGGACCCCCTTCCCCCGCCAGGCAGTCCATAGTCCTGGTGGGGGTCCAAGTTTTACTGTTGTAACAACAGTGCCGTGACGCTCATCTCCGTCCATAACGCTTTGCCAGCTTGTTTTTTGCTTTTTAAATTACGATAGATTGCTTCTAAACGGACTGAGTCTGAAACATCCACGCTGGTTTTACAAAAGGTGGTGGTGTGTGTAGTCCCGTTCCTAGTGTGGCGAGGCGCCTTTCAGAAGCACACATGCCGCGTGCCTGCGTAGCGTCGTACGGGGAGGAGGCGTGAGTGTGGCTGGGACGGGGAACGCGGCTAAGCTGAAGAATTCTTTCTTTCAGCGCTTCCACCTCCAAGAAAGACACGAGCCGAGCTCATGAAGGCGATCGACTTTGAATACTACGGTTACCTCGATGAAGACGATGGTGTCATTGTGCCCTTGGAACAGGAGTATGAAAAGAAACGTAGGTCCTCGGGCGTTTCGCTTCACGACTGGTGGCGTCTGGTTTCTTTTCTCGCCTTTGAAAAAGGAAGTTTTCTTTTTCTAAGGATTTATTTTCTATTAGGACTTTGTAAAAAATTGTAGTTGATGTACGATATTATATACAGGTGCACGGTGAAATAATTCACGGTTTTTAGAGGCATATCCCAGCAGCAAGTCACTCGAGAAGCTCTCTCTGTATTCTCTGCATTGCACAGTGTATACCCTGTTGTGTCCTGTAGAGTCCACGAGTGAGCGATGCCTTAGAGGTCTGTCTCTCTCGGGCTCACGCCACTTAGCAGGATAATCTCTGGGTCCGTCCGTGTTGCCGCAGGTAGCACAGGGTCACTCTCTTTTGCGTAGGATTCCATCCTGTGTCTTCATTCATTCCTCTGTCGACGGTGCTTGGGCTGCCTCCACGCCGTGGCTGTTGTAAATGGTGCTGCTCTGAACGCTGCGGTGCTGTGTCTTTTCTGATTAGTATCTCTGTTTATTTCGTGTGTGAACCCAGGAATGGAAGTGCTGGATCATGTGCTAGTCCTGGTTTTGGTTTTTTGAGGAACCTCAGGGTGTTGAACTGGGGAGGATCTGGGCGTGTCCCCCGCCAGCCGCCTCGGAGCTGCCGTGGGACCCCTGCGCTCCTGTCTGATGCCCGCCTTCGGGGGGCGGAGGAGGGTCACCCTTCGCAGAGGGCAGGCCTCGGTCACCTTTGCCCTGCGTGGCATGTAGCTTTCTCGGAGGCCAGAGCGACTGACGCCTGCTGTCCCTTGTCTGCAGACAGAGCCGAGCTAGCGGAGGCGTGGAGAGCTGAGCGCGAGGCCCGCCTGGCGAGAGGCGAGGCGGCGGAGGGGGAGGAGGAGGAGGAGGCAGACATCTACGCGGTGGCGGACGAGGAGGTAGGGCGGGCGCCGTGGACCGCGGCTGGGGGGGCGCCCAGCCCAGTCTGCCCCTGGA
>SJYT01023810.1:91623-130050 GCA_006410635.1 Cephalophus harveyi | reverse complement strand
CCGCCCCCCCTCCCGGCTCTAGGGGTCGGGCGCCGCCCTGGAGGGTCTCCCCTGCGGGGGCGCGGGCCGCAGCGAGCGCCTGACCGCTCCGCGGCGGCTGGGCCCCTGCGCTTCCTCGCGTCCGAGCAGGCCTAGGCCTTGGCGTCGGGGCCGGCCTCCGTGTGCAGATCGCGGGCCTCGGGGCGCGGGGGTGCGCGTGTTTAGGGGGTGCGGAGGGAAGGCCCTGCCCCGCGAGCTGCACCCCCGCCCCCGGGGACTTTGCTCCAGTCTCCGGTGCCCGGCGGTGCGGGGCCCCGGGGGCGTCGGGCCGGCCTGTCCCTGCCCCACCCCGGTCGAGGCCCCCAGCTCGGCCCTCGGTGGGGACCCCAGGCCGCAAGGGACACCCTCCCCACTTCGACCCCGCACGACTAGGAGGGAGCAGGAAGTAGTTGCTTCTGGGACCGGAGGGCCAAAACTTTTTTGTCAGAATTTCCGGCCTGGCCACGCCTCCCTGCAGTGTCTTTGTGGACCGGGTGGTGGAAGTTGACTGGGCCGGGCCGCCCGGGTCCCCTCCCCCAGCTGCCGCCCGACGGGAGCCGAAAACGGCCCGGAAGGTGGGGGCGAGCCCCAGGCTCCGGCGGTGGCTCTCCAGAGCCGCGGGATGTAGCTGCCGCGTCCTGGCGACGGTCTGACAACTGGAGTTTGTGATCCGCCCGTCAGTCTCTTGACCTGGGTGTCAGCCCTCTGTGGTGGATTGCGAGGCCATTGTTCTTGCTCGGTGGCTTCGCTGAACGGCGCCGGCCTGACATCCTTTTCTCTCTTTCGTGGTTTTGCGTTCCCACCGGCTCTGGCCTGGCTCCCAGGAGGCCTGGGCAGGGGTGCCCCCCTTACCTCCGTGGTTTCTGGTCGAGCCCCGTACCGTGTGCCCGGCCTCGCTGGGCTGCCTGGGTCTGCTACCGGTTGCCTTTTGCCAGAAAGCTCAGCTCTTTGTTTCTGCAAAATAGGGATAATTTCTGGGTGTCGCCTCCCGCTAGCCTCACCGTGGAGAAGTCAGCCAACAGCAGTTGCAAGCCCTCAGCGAGCCCTCAGCAAGCCCTCAGCACCTTTGGAGTAGATGGCAGGGAAAGCAGAAACTCCATGCCCCGAGGGATCCTTTTTTTTTTTTTTTAATATAGTCTTTGGAGTTTGTGTATGTTGGGTCTCCTTAGGACAGGAAAAAAGAACAAGGTGTGGCAGGCAGCTTTGAGTCATGATTCTGGACCACCCTGTGGAGCAGGTGGAAGGGAGAGCTGTGGGCTAGGTGGAGTGTGTCCGGGATGGGCTGTGCCCTGAGGCGCCGCCAGCAGCCCGGGGAAGGGGCCAGCTGAGGGACAGGCGTGAGGGATCAGGGCGCAACCCCCCCACTTCGGCCCTGGGTGCTGACGGTGGTCAGGGAGGGGGCAGGGTGTTCCTGTTCACCTGGCGCGGTTACAGCCTGTGCGACCCGGCTGCGCTGTGTACCTGAGCTGGTTGTGTAATGCAGGGCAGAGCTCAGCGGCTCCCTTTCCTGATGGTTACCTCCAGGGTGTTCTTCCCGGGCGGCGGGGGGGTGGGGGGTGGTGCCGGGAGGGCAAGTGGGTCTGGGTCTGGGATGGGGAAGTGGTTTAGACATGGCAACCCCACTTAGGGTCCCGGTGGCCCACCCTCTCTAGAGCCTGCAGTGTGCCAGCAGTTGCACAGATGTGCCCTGGTGCTCAGCCCCACCTCACCCGGGCCGGGCCTCCCCAGGCACACAGCTGGGAGGAAGTTTTCTTCCAGCGTTTCTGACGCCACCACATTGGGGGCTTTCCCCTACACTCGACCGCTGCTTCCGTTTGCGTGGAGTGGGAAAGCCTGTTGTAAAAACAGGCAATGTAAAAATAGGCAGTTATTTACATTTTGCAGCCAGAGAAACATGAACGTCAGCACTGAAGAGACGGTGGCCTGAATCCGGGGGATGGGGGTTGGCAGCGGGGACAGTCTCCGAGTCCTGGATTCTGGGCTCTTGGACTCAGCAGGTCCTTTCTCCTCTCCCATAAGATATCTTTGGGGTGTCTTCCAGCCATGTGACTTTAAAAAAAAATCAAAAAAGTTTATCGAAATTCCGCTTACACACAGCAAGTCTCTTTCACTTCAGGTGCCCCGGTCTGTGATCTTGAGAAATGCAGGCAGCCCTGTGCCCGCACCAACACGTGCAGGGGCCGGGCCGATTCCTCCCGTCCACCCAGCACGTGCAGGGGCCAATTCCTCCCGTCCACCCGGAACGTTCCCGGGCATCCCTTTCTGTCAGCGTCCTCCCCCGACCCGGGCCCTGGCAGCCGCCCATCTGTTTTCTCTGGTTTCAGCAGTGTGACTTTAACTGCAGATTTCATCCTTGTTTCTGCAGAAGGCTCGTCCGCATCAGAGGCTTACTTTAAAACCCTCCCAGGCCTGTCCGGGCTCCAGCAAGTATCCAGTGTGATCTGGGCCGCCTCGCCTGTGCTGGCGGCTCTCGGCGCTTGAGGAACCTCGGGGGGAGGTCACCCCGCGCCCTTCCGGCTCTCTGGCCGCAGTGTCTGGGGTGCGGTGGGCTGAAGGGGGGAGGCCACGAGGCCTCAGGGTCGGAGCGCCTTAACTCGCTTCTCACCCAGTGGAGCCGTGCTGGCACTTGAGTCTAGTTTGACGTTTAGGTTCTACTTGTCCTTATTTGAATAAAGAGTTCTGCTTTCCAAGAAATAGAAAGTTAGGGCCATCACAGATGGAATTCAATCCCTTTATTTCAATAGTCACTTTCTCTTACAACCAGAATGACTTCCCAACTCCTTTGCTAGAGGGCTGGGCCTCTGTCTGCCTTGCCCATGTCATCTCCCTGCCTCAAGCGAACTGTCCAGCCTCACTAGCCCTTTCTGTCCTTCCAACATGCCTGCCTCAGGCCCTTTGCACCCGCTGCCCCGCCTGCCCACATTCTGCCCCCAGACCTCCGAGTAACAGCTGCTTCATCATTCGGTTGCCGTTGCCCCAGGCGCCTCTTCAGAGGGGACTTTCCTGACCTCTGAGGCCCTCCCCCCTGAGGGGTAAGTTTAAGGGTGCGTTCATAGCCCTTACCAGGACTTGACCTTGCCTTGTTTGTGGGTCCAGTCTGCCTTGCATACCCCACACCCTGTGAATTCCCACACCTGCCACAGTATCAGATGGAAGTGCTCACTATATGCGTGGCCCTTAATTTTTATTTAATGGGAGGAAGCTGAAGCCAGGATAATAAGGGAAGTGACCAGGACACACACACGTCAGTGACAGAACCAGGCTTTGGACCCAGGATCTCACTGGCTCTAAGTCCAGCTCCCACTTTTACACTTGACCGCCCGTCAGTCCTTCTCAGCCCATAACGATGACCCTGAGATTCTGCATGTTAATGACTCGTGAAAAGGCAGTTGTGGCCACCACCCTTGGAGAACAGCGCGTGGACTTGGGCATTTCTGAGATTTTCAGGAATGAGGGTTGAGGTTGAAACCCCAAGGACTTTCCGGGGTGTTGTCCGCTAACAGAACATGAGGCCGCGCCCGGGGCGCCTGGGGCGCTCTGCTGGGGGAGGCTCTGGCCGTGGGTGTGTTCACCAGGCTCCGGCCTGGAGGGGCTTCTGGGGGCCGCGGGCCTCTCAGCAGTGGCGTCTCTGAAGGAGACCCCTGGACTGGGGTTCTGGAGGTCTGGGTCTCTCGGCTGGCTCCGTTCGGCCTCTTCCCGACCCTGGCCAGTGGCTTTCCCTGCTTGGAGCTCTGGGCTTCCTCCTTCACGAAACGGGACGATTCGCCTGCCTCTCAGGGTTGCTGGACAACTACGGGCCCACTCAAAATAGTCAAAAACTCCCCTTGTATGTCTTTGGATAATCCATCCCCATGGATCAGAATTTCATAGACAAAAGGCCGTGCAGTTAAAAACTCTTTTCCGTTTCTGTCCCCCTTTAGGAAGGCAGTCAGTGTTAACCTGTCTCTCTGTCTATCCTGAAGGTGCTGTTGTGGATAAACCAAGGAACTCCAAACATAAGGGATTATTTTATTGTTGCTGCTGTTAGCATTTTCCTCCCTAAGGATTATTATTAAGACTATTTCTTAAGCAGCCCGGCCCCCCCACCTCACGTCCCCCAAGAGATCTCGGCCAGTTCTAAATCCCGGACGCAGCCCGGGCGCCGTTTTCCCACCTGATCTGGGACAGCACAGAGGCCTGTTACACAGAACGGTCTGCACCTCTCAGGGGATGCGCAGGTGGGTTGACCCCGAGGGCTGCACCCCTGTGCTGGGCTCTCCGTCGGGGTCACTGTCCCTGTGCAGGCAAGGTGGCCAGGGCTGTCTGGCACGGGGCTCAGTCTCGGCCCTGGGGGCCCGGGCCACGCGGTAGGACCTTGAACTCGGCAGTGGTCCTGGCCTGCCAGGGGCAGGGCCGGAGTGGAAGGCACAGGCTTCTGTTTGAAGTTTGCACCCTCAGCCCTTCCCACCAGTGGTCTGGCCTTGCTCACATGCTTTTTCCTATTTGGATAAAATTAGTCTGACGTTACTAATTTTGATCAGAAATAGCAAAAGGACCACTGGGTAAGAGAAGAGTTCCGGGCCCTGCTGGTGGTCGGAGGAAGTGTGTTCCGGGTGCTGTGACGGCCATCCTCACGGCAGAGTGACCTTGCCTCCCAGGGGTCTGCCAGTGCCGAGGCAGCAGGTGTGGTGGGGAGACGCAGGAAGGGGGGCTTTGCTGCCTGGCCTGCTCCCCGGTCACCCCAGAGCTGAAGGACCGGACGCACAGCAGAGCATCAGCGTGGGGAGCTGAGGTCGGCGTGGTTTCAGCCCGTCCGGGTCTTCTCTCCTCCCCTCGGCCCGTGCGACCCTTGCAGAGCTGGTGTCGCAGGGCTCTCTCCGGAGGCTCTGGGCGTGAGGGACCGTGGGGTGCCCGGCAGCCCTCCCCCGTCCCCCATCTTCCCAGTTTCCACCTCTGTTCACGTGCTCTGCTCCACCTGGTCCTTGCCGCCCTGTGAGACCCCATTTCTCAGATGGGGAGGCGAAGGCCACGTGGGCAGGCCTGAACCAGAACCTCGCCTGACACCTTTTCCTCACTGCTGCGTGCACGCCCTGTGCCGCTGCCAGAGACGCTCTCGCGCAGTCGTGCACGGAAAGGTTTGGGAGCAACGTAACCTCTAGGTCGAAGCGCGTCACTCGCGTTTCACGTTTTCTTAGATTTTGATCGGCAGTGTCACGTCGACCTCCTGAGGCCTTCTGCTTGTTAAACCAATCCTGATGAATTCAGATGAGTAGGCAGAAGGGGTGCCTATGGCCAGTGTGGACAGAAGGACGCACCTGCCTTCTAGAACGGCCTGCAAGATTGTCGTGTTGAGCGCACAGCACCAGAGCCGAGCCAGCGCTGGGAGTCAGGGGCAGTGAGCCAGGCCTGTCTCTGCATCACAGACTTGTCCCCTCCCTACCTGGCCTCGCTGGCCTCCGCTGCCCTGGGCAGAGGCCTGAGTAGCCGCGGACCAGGTGTGTGACTCTGCACACAGCTTGTGCAAAAGGCAGCAACCAGAACTTAGATGTGTCTCCAGGATCCGTCACTCTCGAAGCGGTCTCCCGGGGAAACCGTGTCCACGTCTCCCGATGTTGGATCTCGGAGTGGGTTTGATGGCCCTGGAAGGTCAGAAGCCGCTGGAGCGGAGCCTCCCGTGCTGTCAGGAGGCCTTTGGTCCCAGAAGAGGCCCGACTGTAAAAGCAGAGTCCTGGCTCTCGGCAGGCTGGGCCTTCACGAGGATGCGCGGGCAGTCGCCGGGTGTGGGGGACAAGGTTCATCCCCGAGGCCTGCAGAGGCAACCTCCGGCAGATGGTGGACAGGTCACTTCCAGTCCCCAAGTCAGTTCCCTGGGCCCCCGTGTGAGAGGCTGGACCACGGTCACTGAGGGGTCCCTTTTTCTTTAGTTTATCTGGCCATGCCGGGACTTAGTTGCGGCGTGTGAGCTCTTAGTGTGCCCCGTGGACCTAGTTCCCTGACCCGGGATGGAACCCGGGCTGCCTGCAGTGAGGTCGTGGAGTCCCAGCCACTGGACCACCCGGGAGGTCCCCCGTCTTCCTCGAGGCCACGTGCTCCTGGCCGTGCACCTGCCTCTGGGCTGAAGCCTGTTTTCGAGCCTGGGCCAAGTTGTCCCTCAGGGACCGAGGTAGAAGTGACAGCGGCCGCTCAGAGGGGCCTGCAGGCCACCCCCGGCTCAGGCCCCCCGCGTCCCGAGACACCACGGCCAGCAGCGTGGGGACTCGGGTTTGGGTCTGTCTGACCAGTTTTCAGAGTTTTGGCTTGAGAACTAATTTTTCCAAGGTCCCCTTCTGCTACGAAGAAGCAAGGAACTGCCTCGTCCCGCGGGGGGGAGCCTGCTGGGACAGAGGCCTCTGTGTGTCCACCGAGAGGGACGGTGCTGGGCATGGGCTCCGGCGCAGCTGATTTTCTTCTTAGGTTTCTGTGACCTCGTAAGTGGAACTGACTTCCTGCTGCAGCTCGTGGGAAGCCTCCCTGGAGGGCAGCGCCTGGCCTGCCGGCCTGACCACAGGACCTGCCCGCAGAGGGCTTCCTTCCCGGCCAGGCACCGGCTCTGTGCCAGGTTAGAGGGATGCGACGGGTCCGTCCTCTGCAGAGCCCGTTCTCGACAGCGAGGGGCAGACTGGCAAGCAGGAGCCCGCGCACGCAGCTCTGTGCCCGTTTGCCTGCTGTGAGGCCCGTTCCGTTTGGCCTGCACAGTGGCGATTTGCTGACTCGGTTTTTAATTGCATGTGCGTTAGGCAGGGTATCCTTTTCTGTCGTCTTACTGCATCTCACGGTCCCTGCCTGGCCCCCGAGGGCACCCAAGTTTGGGGCAGTCGGCATCCTCCGTGTTATGTGCTGTTACAGAGTCCAGAGCAGAGGGCTGAGGACCACGGAGAAGACAGGCGCGCTCGGCGTGGGGCCCAGGCCCGTGTGTCGGGGAGCTCCACTCACCAGTGACCCAGAAGGTTCGGTAGGGGTTTACCGAAGGTCAAGGTGAATGCAGTCTCTCCTGGAGAAGGAAATAGGACAGTGATAATTCTCATCACGGGTGTGGGGAACCAGAGGGACAGTGGGAACCAGGAGTCCTTAGAGGTGGCCCTTCAAAGGGAAAATAGGCTGGTCCCTCACCGGGAGGCTGTCCTTTCCCGTGAATTCCCCACCCGCCTGTGTGAGACTCGCCCGACTGGCCCCTGGTGACCTGGAGTGGGCAGCTCCCCCACTCGGGGCCCTCTTCTGTCCTGAACCGGCCTCACTCTGACCCTCTGTGCCTCGGAGACGCCCCTGGCCTTCACATTGGGTATCCGCAACCCAGAGAAGCCCCCAGAGTCAGCTGGGAGATGACAGAGCCTGGCTGGGAAGGTGGGGAGGGGGGCTTGGTGTGGCTCTCAGCCCAAGGTGCTGGTCCGTCCGTCCAGTGAGTGCAGGTGGAGGACGCCCGGCAGGTGGGCACGGGGTGCCCGGGTGGTGGTTTCAGCTCAGCAGGTGTTTCTCGGTAGCTTAGCTCCGATTCTGCACTCTGAGTAGTGAAACTCCGTGAGGATGCAGATGGCCCGACAGGGAGCTTTGCTGAGTTCAGGCTGCGGCGCCGCGCTGGGCTGCTGGAGGGGGGCGAGGCTCGGCGGCCGGGCAGGTGCCCCTCCAGCCAACGCTCTGTTTATCCAGTGCCTTCTGCAGGCAGGTGCTGAGCTCGGTGCCGGGCACACGCAGAAAGCCAGGCAGACACGGCGCCTGCCCCCAGGAGACCCACGTGCGGGAGGGATAGAGACCATGGAGGAGGGCTGCGTGCCTGTGTCAGGCCGGGCGGTGGAGTGGGGCGGGGCGGGGGGGGGGGGGCGGGGGGGGGGGGGGGGGGGGGGGGGGGGCGGGGGTCTGGGGAGGAGCGATTCAGGTGGGGATCTGGACGCGGGTGGAGGCTGCGGAGCTTTAGGGCCAGTGGGGGACAGACACGCCAGGTGGGCACGGCCCGTTGGCGATGTGGAGGCCCAGGGGTGCCCTTGGGGGTGGATGGCCGGCAGGACCTTGGCAGGGTTCCGCTGGCTCCCCGGTGGCGCCGCGTGGGGGGCGGACCTGGGGCTGGGAGGTCAGGCTGTCGTCTGCAGGGAGCCTGGTGTCTGCCTGGCGGGTGAGCCCCGTGAAGGGGCAGGAGCTGCCGAGGCAGAGGGGACCCCGCACCCGGGCGTGCCTTCGTGCTGGGCCTCGCGGAGGACTGTGCGGGAAGGCAGGCAGACAGGAGGGTGGGCCTGGACTCAGCGCGAGGCTGAGATGCCTCCCCTGGCCGGCTGCTGCACCCCCAGAGCCGCCCTTGTCCTCTGAGCCGTGGGGCTGGGAGTCTCTGCCCACGCCCCCGAGGCCCCGTGTGATGCCGCCCAGCGCGCCCCTCGCAAGTCCCCCCGCCCCGCATCCAGGCGCCACATCTCGTCGGGTTTCAGGCCGCGTGGCGCTCAGGTGGCTCCGCCTCGGGACCCTTCTCACAGCCCCAGGGGGCCTGGCCTGCTGGAGGAGCTGCCCGTGGCCGTCTGGAGGGCGGGGCGCTCCAGGCCCGGCTTTGCTTTGCCTGCTCCCGGAGCGCCGAGGGCGCTGGGGCCCAGGATGGATCCGGCCGCCTCTGCCACCCCACGGCAGAGCCTCGTGGCCCCTTTTCTGACGCCGAAGCCTGAGAGTGCGAGCTGGAGAGGGCGGAGCTGGCCCTGCTGCGTCCTGACCCGGCTCTTCCTCCCCCGGCTCTGATGCGGAGAAGTAGGATGGCAAGATCACCACCGCGGGAAGGGCCTACTTTCCAAAAATACCTCCTCCAGCCCTGCCCGGGTTTCGCGAGTGGGCTGACCCAGATGCCGTGACCTGTGGCTGGTTGTGTTGGTGGTTCACTGGTTTGTAATTGTTGTCAGCTACACGGGTATGTGATGCTTCCACAAGGCTTCTCACACAGAGGTCTCCTGAGCACCTCCGGCTCGGCTCCCTCTTGCTTCTCTTGCTGCCCCTCCTCCCCCACGCACAGGCGTCTTCCGTCAGCTTCCTGCTTTGGGCTTTCACTCTCTGCACAGCCCTTGCCCCCATCTCTCTCACACATACCCTTTGCGTCCCCCCAGTAGAGGTGTGTGGCAGCCTTGATTAGATCAGCGTTAACTTCCTTTCCGTTGTCTTCTCCAGTGTATCCCAGTTGCCCACGTCCCCCTACCTCCACCGCCACCCGAGGTATGGCCGTAACCCCCCAGCTGTCCCCCGTTCCTGTCCTCTCTCCCTCTTTGTGTGTGAGCTGCACAGCTGCGTGTGGGACCTTGGTTGCCCAACCAGGGATCGAACCCGGACCGTTGGCAGTGAAAGCACGGAATTCCTAACAACTGGACCACCAGGGGCGTCCCATATCCGTGCTCTCCTCTCCATGCAGTAATCAGAGTGATCGCGATAAAAAGCGAGTCTGGTTGCCTTCCAAGCCCCCGGTGTCCCCTTCACCCCCAGGGAAGGCAGGGCTCCGCACACTCCAGCCCTCTCATGCTTCCCCATCATGCCCTGTTTCTCCCTCCCTTTTCACTCTGCTCCAGACACTGATGCTCTTGCTTCTTATACCAGTTGTGCCTCTGCCTCAGGGCCTTTGCACTTACCGCTCTCGCCCTGAAATGCGCGTCTCCCAGGCAGCTGCCCAGCTCGCTAGCCTTCTTCAGATCTTGCCTCGACAGCTGTCTCACTGCGGGCTCCTGCCTGAAATGCCTTTGCTCGCCGTGTTCGTGACTGCTTCCCCTGCCGCTTTCCCGCTTATCACTGTCTAGCATGCTGATTATTTTATCACTCACTTTACAGTAACTCTTCTGTTCACGTTCTGTACTTATGTGTAAGCTAACATACACCCTTATTACTCACTGTCTTAGCATCTGTCTCCTGCACGAGACGGTAAGCCTGACCCCAGGAATCTGCGTCTGTGTCGTGTGGTACATGGGCCCGGGCAGGTGTGCCATGAGTGCCAGCTGGAGCGGCTGAGCACGCGCTGTAATAGCGCTGCTCAGGGCTAGGCCGTGTGGCACGGAGACTACGCCGCGGTTTTGTCTGTTTCCCGGGGCCCCTAGCTTTCCCTGGCAGCCCCGATTGCCTTCTTCTGGCTCGGGTGTCTGTTTACCACTGATTCAGCTCCAGACTCTCCCCTCTTCACCTGCCCAACATACTGTGTAATTTTCTCCTCACTGTCTTGCTTCCTCTCAGCTCCATCTTCTGGAAGAAGTGTGTCCCCACGCGTTGTTGATTTTCTGTTTTGGAGTGTTTGTGGTTTGAGGAATATTCTATGAGAATACCTTCTTTGGAGGTTTACTGAGGTTTATCTCATGGTCCAACATATCATTTTATCTTGGTCAATATTCCATTCATTTTTCTTCCATTTTTTTTCACTTTGTTCTTCAGAGTAAATAGTCCCTACTGATAATTTCTTCAAGCCCACTGGTTCTCTTTTCTCTCCATCCTGCTGTGACGCCCAGTAGATGAATTTTCCACTTCACTTACTGTACTTTTAACTTCTAGAATTTTGACCCTTTTAAAATACGTTTTTACAAATATTTTATAAAATATTTCATTTCTCTACTGAAACTCCCTGTTTGCCCATTCAGAGTGATACTTTCCTTTAATTCTCGGATTACGCTGAAAATGATAGCTTTAATTCTTTGGGTCTCCAGTCCAATGTTGGGTCCGTTTTGGCCTCATTTTACATTGACCTGGCTTCTCTTTAGGGAGTCCAATCTTCCCTATTATTTATTTACTTTTTCACGTTTCGTAATTTTTTCTTACTGAATGTTAGAAATACCAGTCGACACCTTGTTTGACTCTGGGTTGTGTTATCTTTTGAAGAGCACAGATTCTGGTCCTTGTAGTCAACCCAGCGACTGGCTGGTCCCCTGGACCATGTGTCTGGCCTCCATGCTTCGTTAGGGCAGCCTGGAACAAGCCCGATGGTGTTTCTCTAGCCTCCTACCTTGCTGGACTTCAGCCTCCAAACCTCGAGCTTAGCTGTGGGCTTGTTGCACAGGTGTCAGGAGGCCAGCTTCTCACCGTGGTCCTCACGTAGCCGCAGGCATCCTGACGTCTGGCCTCATGCCTCGGTCACTCCGAGGGGCTCGGGCGCCTCCTCCCCGTGGCTGTGCCGGAAGGCCCTCCAGCACGGCTTGGCCTCCACGTCCGGTCTATTCCCATCCCCGGGGGAGCCGCTCTCTGGCTCGAGTCTCAGCTGGTGCACGGCCCGCGGGCTGGGACCCCCCAGGGGCGCCCCGCCCCCGACACTGGCTTCTGGGCTCTCCCGCCCGCTGCTTCGCGCTTCATCGCAGCCACATCAGCTGCTCCGGGCTCTGCTCTCTGCCTCTGGGCTCAGCAGGCCCACCGTGCCCTGCTCAGACGCTCGCCCCCGACCTGCGGCCAGTCCAGTCGCCAGGAGAGCCCGGCGGAGGCCCCCTGGTGCTCAGGGTGGGCTCCGCGAGCGCCGCCCCTTTCGGGGTGGTGGTCTCGCGCTGCTTGCCGTTTGCGTCCCAGCACGGCCGCCTCTGTGTTTTCCCCGTCTGCCGGGTGCTCAGGGAGTGGGCTCTGCCCGCGCGGGAGGCTCTGGGGAGCTCCCTCCCGTGCTGGGGGCCCTCCACCTCTCTTCCTTGGTGTTCAGTCCTCCGCTTGCTGGGTCCCCGTTCTCTTCATTCTGGTTGATTTCAGCAGCTTCCTGAGAAAGGGTGGCAGGTAGATTTTCTGATACCTGTGTGTCTGAAAACGCATTGACTCGTAGGGATTAGGGGAGAATTCTGGACTGGTGGTCATCTCCCTTCGTAATTCTGGGCATCGTTTGATTGAATATCTAATGGGATGTGGCTCTTGTGCGAATCCACGAGACCCGTTTTTCCTTTCTTTCTTTTTCTTCCCTATAAGAGCCCTGTCTCCTGCCTCCTTGTCTCGGAGTTCCCGCAGCCAAGTCTGTGTGGGTCTGTCTTCCTCCATCGCGCCTGCTCGGTGGGCCCTTTCAATCACTTCTGATGAGTTTTCTTGAAGTATTTTTTTGAATTTACTGTTCTTTTTTTCCCCCCAAACCTCATGCTGTCTTGACGGTGGACCATCTAGGCTGCTTCCACAATTTCTTTTCTCTCTTTTCCATCTCTTTGCGTTTTTTTGTTTTGCCTTTACTTGGAAGGAGCTCTTCAGGTTTGTCTTCCAACCCTCACGTGACATTTTCCATTTATATTTTTAACTTTCAAGGTCTCTCTTTTCCTTTCCAAGTGCTCCACCTACTGAAAATGAAGGTGTTCTCCTACTGTGTCGTGGATCTTCTCTAATGAAAACGCCGATGCTTGTTTTGGAGATTGTGAGGCCTCGGCCGGGTTCCTGTTTTGTCCAGGGTGCTTCTCCCCGGGTCTGCTTGGCCTCCGTCTTTGTGATCTGCACTCCCCTCTGGGGTGTGGCGGGGAGTCCTTGGTCACCTGGATCCTGGGCTGGCGTGGTGCTGAGGGTCCTGCCTCTTGCATCACCCCGGCCTGAGCTGTGCCCGGGGCCTGCTTCCCGGAGACCCTCACCCCGCGGAGCACACAGGAAGTCTCCGACAGGGGGCCTGGTTTGGCGAGCCGCGGCCCAGGGCGCACCAGCTGTCAGGCAGCTCTCGTGGGGCCGGGAAGAGGCGGTCACGTGCAGAGTGCCCGGGCCAGGGGCCCTGCCCACAGGACTGTGCGAGGCCTCCGGGTCTCTCCCCACCCAGACCCTCCTTCAGAACCCAACAGAGAGGCCCCAGAGCGCCTGTGCCCGCGGAGGAGAGCGGACGGGCTGCAGCTCGGGCTGGGCCAGAGCCAGTGTCTTCTCAGGGCCCCCGGGGCCTGGGGTTCATGCAGCACGGGAGACCCCCGCCCTGGGGTCCCTCCTACCAGCCCGCTGCTCCTACTGGGAGCCAGAGGTGATCTTGCCACGTGGGTCCCGGTCCTGCAGCGCTGAGGGGCGCTGGGGCAGCGAGGATGCACAGGAGGGGCACTGCGCTTGGGGTCAGGGTTGCGGTTGGAGTTGGGATTGGGGTTAACAGGCTGAGTCAGCTGATGACCGAGGCCCCAGGAGCAGACTCTGCCCACTGCCTCCCCCAGCCCCCCATCCCAGTGTTGGCATCGTCCCCAGCCCCGCTGAGGCCAAGCCGAGAGCCCCAGGGCTGAGGGCCTCCCCACGGCGGGGGAGGCGCTGGACGTGGCCCCGCAGCGAGCCAGTGTCCAGGGCAGAGAGGGCATCACGTGGGTCCAGCGCACGTCCTGCCTCAGCGCGGAGCCTACCCTTTGGCCCCCCGGGACTGTGGAGGCGGGGATGGGGCTCCTTGGTCCGCCACATCGTGCTCAGGCCGCTGAGCTGCCTTCCGAGAGGTCAGGAGACCTCTCCGCCCTGTCCACCTCCTGGCCCGTCCTGTCTGGTGCCTGCCGGCGGTCCGCCCTGCAGAAGCAGCACTTTGGGGGTGGGTCTGGGGGCCTGGCCTCCCGGTGCCCTGCTCCCGCAGGTTCACAGGGCCCCTGTTTCTCCAGCTGCAGATCTGGGACACGGCTGGCCAGGAGCGCTTCCGCACCATCACGCAGAGCTACTACCGCAGCGCCAGCGGGGCCATCCTGGCCTACGACATCACCAGGAGGAGCTCCTTCCTGTCGGTGCCGCACTGGATCGAGGACGTGCGCAAGTACGCGGGCTCCAACATCGTGCAGCTGCTCATCGGTGAGGCCGGCTGGCTCTCTGTCTGTCTGTCTCCTTTGTAAACGAAGGGCGGGGGGAGCTTGGCCAGGCAGGCACAGAGCCAGGACCTGAACAGGATCTAGAAGATGCAGTTCCTGCTAATCTCTGTAAAGTTGCATCCCAAAGCGGGAACCAGGGGAGGGGCCTGCAGGCAGGCGCCACGTGGCCGCACCACAGCCGAGGCTGGTTCCCTCTTTGTCACGGGTCTTCTCAGAGCCCTGCCTGCTCCTCCTGCGTCAGGAGGCTCAGAAATGAGAAGTGATTTCTCCCCAATCCACGCAGCCCCTGAGCACGTGAAGGAGGCTGGTTATGATTCAGAGGCTCGCTCTGTCATCCGCTGCAGAGGGGCTTTGCAGACGTCTGTCCACCTCCAGGCCTCTCTGAAGTCAGACCCCCACCCCCCGGCGAGCGTCTGATCGGGAGGTCTGGGTGGGTGTCTGTCCACCTCCAGGCCTCTCTGAAGTCAGACCCCCGCCCCCCGCCGAGCGTCTGATCGGGAGGCCTGGGTGGGCCCGTGAGCGTGAGTTTCTAGCAGGCCCCAGGGGCCGCGGTGCACCCTACCTGAGAACCACTGCTGCGAGGCCTGCTCTGACCGCCTCCTGCCCTTTCCTCCTACGTCAGCGTCCAGACCCGGACTCAGGAAGCTGTGGCCCAGATGCGTGTCCCTGGGGCCCTTGTCTCAGGCCTCAGGCCGGTTCCTCTCAGCGGGCTTGTACAGAGGGGCCTGGGCTGGAGCGTGGGTGCGCTGGGCCGGACTGTTCCCCACTCCCCGGCAGGAAGGGGGCCCTCCCACCTGCCTGGACGCCCCCCTTTCATCCAGGACTTAGAACAAAACCTTCCCCGCAGAGCGTCTCACACAAGCTCGAGAAGGGAGCAGTGTGGTGAGCGCAGGTCCGCAGCCACCGCAGGTCCGCCTGCACGTCCCGTCCGCGGCCGCCTCGGCCCTCTGTCCCTGCCCCGCGCGGCCCGCTCGGGCACAGCTCTTTCATTTCCCGGTGCTGTAGCACAGCCGCCAAAGACACACGTGCTGTAGAGCGTACGAGGACAGTGCTGTTTCCACGTCTGAAAAGTACCGACCTCTCCTAGCGCAGTGAGCTAGCCCATCTGGGGTCAGGCCGTGCATACCACACGTGCTTTCCTTTCCTGTTTGTTGAAATCAGGAGCCAAGTAAGCGCCCTCCACGGACACGGGCTGCTGGGCTGTGTACAGTTATCAGACTTCATGGCGTCTGTGTGTGTGTGTTTCGGCCATACCACGCAGCTTGGAGGGTCTGGTTCCCCGACCTGGAACTGAACCCTGGCCCCGGCAGCGGAAGCGCTGGGCCCTAGCCACTGGCCGCCAGGGACCCCCAGGCCTTCACGGCGCCCGTGTGGTGTCATCCCTATGACCGCATTATGAAAGGTAGTCGCTTGCTTTAGTCACCAAGTCGTGTCCGACTCTTGCAACCCCGTGGACTGGAGCCCCTGAGGCTGCTCTGTCCGTGGGATTTTCCAAGCAAGAATACTGGAGTGGCTTGCCGTTTCCTTCTCCAAGATGTATAAAAAAGGTCTTGCATAAACTGGGCCAAGGAGCAGCTGACCAGATTACCTAAAATACAACGAATCCCCTTAGACCTCAAAGGAGAAGCCGAGGCATGCGCTCAGAGCGGCTGTGGTCTGCACTGTTCTTAGCAGAAGAACAAAATCATCAAAACCCATGATCTTACAGAGGATTAAAAAATCCCCCTCTAAAATAGGAGAGGGTTAATAATAAACATAAGAACAAGATTTTACCAAAAAAAAAAAGCACGGCCAGGTTTCTTTAACTTCATGCCCCGGTGGCTCAGCGGTAAACAATCCATCTGCAATGCGGGAGACCTGGGTTTGATCAATCCCCTGGAGGAGGGCATGGCAACCCACTCCAGTGTTCTTGCCTGGAGAATCCCGTGGACAGAGGAGCCTGGCAGCTACAGTCCCTGGGGTCAGCAGAGTCGGACTGAGCGACTAAATAACAAGAGCAGAGTTGACGGAGGGCCAGCCGGGGCCAGCTCACCATGTCCGTCAGCCCCGGCTCTGCGCAAGGTGGCGTCCCGAGTGCGCAGGCCGAGTCTCCGAGACGGAGTGAGTCACCCCAGGGTCACAGAGCAGGCAGCTGAAAGCTGGTGCCCCTCCCCACAGCTGTCTCCAGCTCTGAGGACCCGCATTCTTTTTGCCCGACTCTGCTGCTTCTATTTCGTAGAAAAAATTCAGTAAAGTATACAAGCCTCTGGCACAGAGAGATTAGACGAGGGAGTAGTGAAAGTGATGGTCACTTCAGTGGCGTCCGATTCTTTGTGACCCCAGGGACCGTAGCCCACCAGGCCCCTCTGTCCGTGCGATTCTCCAGGCAAGAATACTGGAGTGGATACCCTTTCCCTTGTCCAGGGGATCTTCCCAGCCCAGGAATCGAACCTGGGTCTCGCATTGCAGGCATACTCGTCACCGTCTGAGCCGCCAGGGAAGCCCCAAGGATGGGGTGAGGGAATAAAAACCAAGACAGAGTCCCAGGCTCGCCTACCTCACCGCTGCCCCCGCTTGCCCGCAGGGAACAAGTCGGACCTCGGGGAGCTGCGGGAGGTGCCGCTGGCCGAGGCGCAGGGCCTGGCGGAGCACTACGACATCCTGTGTGCCATCGAGACGTCGGCCAAGGACTCGAGCAACGTGGAGGAGGCCTTCGTGAGGGTGGCCACCGAGCTGGTCGTGCGGCACGGCGGCCCGCGGCTCAGCGAGAAGGGCGCCGACCACATCCAGCTGGACAGCAAGGACGTCACAGAGAGCTGGGGCTGTGGCTGCTGACGGGGCGCCCGCGGGGGAGGCCGGGTCACCGTCCGGAGGCCTGGGCGTGCAGCGGCAGTGCCGGCCTCCACGAGGGAAGCAGCAGGAGGGGCCCGGTGGCCTGAGCCGGGCTGTGGGCCCTGGTGGGAGCCTGGGAGCATCCCCCCAGCTAGGTGTTTCCTGGTTTGGCCCGTCTCACCCCCGAGGCTGCTGCGGGCTGTGGCTTTCCAGGTGCCCAGCCGGGGCCCCGGGTCCTCTCAGGGCCCCCCAGGGCCTCCTGTGCAGCCACCGGCCCCCTTCCTTCCGTCACTGCCAGCCCTCGCCCAGCCCTGGCCGCTCCTCCTCAGCAGGCCCTTCCTTTCCCATTTCCCCTGGGACCAGCAGGGGCCATCACCCGCAGAGCTCGGCCCTGGCCTGGGGGCCAGAGCTTCTCCACTCAGGTTGCCAAAGCAGTGACTCCTTTAGCCCTGGGCTCAGCAGGGTGGGGGGAGCGGACGTGAGATGGGGGGATGGATGTTTCAGGGGCGAGTGGAGGCCACTCCGTCTCACCCTCCGTGCAGAGATGCTTGCTGCCATGGTCAGAGCGCCAGCGCCCCCCGGCCCTGCCAGTCTAGCTTAGACAAAGGGCGCAGGCCTGGCCGTCCGGGGTCTGGGCCCACCTCCCTTGTGCCCTTCAGCTGGGGCTGAGGTCAGAACGACAGCCCCGGGTCCCTGGGGCCCTTGGAAGGAGCACTGTCCCCTGGGCTGGAGGGGCGAGTGGTCTCCCCTGGCGACCCCCAGCCCCTCCCCGTTCAGCCCCTCCCCTCTCCCACCTGCCAAGCGTCCTCTCTGCAGTCAGGCTGCCGGCTCTGGTCCCGGAGGGAAGGGTACCGGCCCGGTCGGGCCAGGAGTTGCGGGGCAGGGGTCTGCCCTAAGGGGTCAGCCCACTGTCGGCCGGGTGGGCTGGGAACTGGGAGCGAGAAGGCTGCCCGCTTCCCTCCTCTGTCCTGCTGTCCGGCACACTGGGACGCGGTCCACCCTCACGGTGTCCACCCCCACTCTGCCCCAGGAGCAGCCCCTGCCCTCCCCGCTCCCCCACCCTCCCCTCGAGTCCGTGTCATTCACAGCTCCTGTGAGGTTCCGGTCCTCAGGGTCAAGCGCCCATGCCGGTGCTCTGGGCGCGCCGGGGGCCTGCTCGGGGGTGCCCACCAGGCGGGGCCCTCACTACCTTTGGGCCCTGGGCCTCTATCAGACGGCCCTGGACCCAACTGTGCAATCTCTTCCTTTGTTTATAAATTACCCGAGATCGGGAGCAGGTGGGGTCCCGCCCCCACCCCCAGGGGCTACAGGAGAGGAAGTGGGCCAGAGGGCCGGCAAGTGTCCCAGCTGCCAGCCACCTCCGCGGAGGAGGCGGTCAGCAGTCTGGGCTCAAGGAGGACCAGGGGACGGTGGGGTTTATATTCACGGGAGGAGGGCGGGCGGGCCAGGGACCCCCGAGCCAGAGCGGTGGGTCCCTGTCCCAGAAGCAGGGTGGGATTGACCCCAAGGACACAGGCCCCAGCTGGCTCGGAGCTGGAGGAAGCTCCTAATTCATATTGAATTCAGTTACTTCTCCGGGAAAGGCAGCGGGGCTGGGGCCTCAGGGACCCCCGAGCCTGCACGGGACTGGGGGCGGGAGGGCCTGAGCCCAGGTTGCGGTTGCATTTGGAAATTTTTCTCGTTGCCTATTTATGAGTATATGAATCTTTATAGCAAATCTATTTTTTAAAACACGGGAACAAGTTGCCTTTATGGAGATAGCAGAGCCAGCGTGTACGCATTCCTGAACCAGCAAACGCTTCTCTGCGCGCTGTCCGCTCCCGGACTGCTGCTCTCGCCTGGAGAGGGCCCCAGCAGCCACACGCCCAGGCCCCCGGCGGGCCTCCAGGCCCATGCGCGGCCCTGCTGGCCAGAGGGCATGGCTGCCCAGCCACGCTGCTCCTGCCGAGACAGACGCCGGGGCCCCCCCGGCCTCCGCTCCGACCCCACGTCTGCCTGGGCTGGTTTGTGACCTGGGACGACGCATTCTCTGCCAGAGCCCTGGTTTCCTCAGACGGGAGACACGTGCTTCAAGCATCCATCCCAGGCTGTGGGCTGTCCCGTGGCCAGTGTGGGGCGTGGGTGCCAGCAGCCAGGAGGGCATGAGAACCGGGCCGGGACCCGGGAAGGGGCCCTGGGGTGTCCAGAGACGGGGTTGGGGGTGGTTGGAGGGCGGGAGGTGGAGGTGGACCCAGCCATTTTACTAGGAACCTGGGGGATGGGGAAGCCCACATCAGTGTCTCAACACAGGGACGGGTTTCGGGGACGCTGGGAGGGAAGCGCCTCCGAGCCTGCGTCAGGGCTGGCTGGGCGGCGGCTCTCTTCTGAGCTACCGGCGGCTGGCCCGGGGCACCGGGACGGTGCACAGCAGGCTCCCCAGGAGAGCCAGGCCCAGCGCGGCCACGACCACCAGCGCCGCGTCCCACCAGGGCTCCGGGCAGGCCCAGGACCCGCGCAGGGTCCAGCCGCAGGCGCCCAGCTCCCAGCCGCTGAGCTGGGCGGGCGCGCGGCCCGCGGCGTGGGCGGGGCCGGCGCAGCGCAGGCGCCGCAGCTGCTCGGGCGCGCGGTCCTCCAGCCAGAGGCGCAGGTAGGCGAGGTCGCAGTCGCAGCGCCACGGGTTGTGCTCCAGGGCCAGGGCCTGCAGCTGCGGCAGGTGGTCGAAGGCGCCGGGGGGCACGCTCCGCAGGCTGTTGTTGGTCAGCAGGAGCTGGCGCGTGGGGGCCGGCAGGGCGGGGAGCGCCTCGAGCCCGCGGCCGCGGCAGTCCACCTGCAGCCCCATGGTGTCCAGCGGGCGGCAGGCGCACGCGGCCGGGCAGGCCTCGGAGGCCTCGGCGGCCGCCCAGAGCAACAGCAGCGCCACCCACGCGGGCATCGGGCGGGACGGCTGCGGGGACAGTGGCAGTGAGGTTCCGGCGGCCTGCCCCCGCCCTGGCCCGGGGGCCACGGGGCCCGGCTGGACAGGGGACCGCTCACCTCCTCCGGGCCTCGGCTTTCTCCTCCGTGAAATGGGTGGTGGGAACGTGGGCGCGAAGCTCCCTGACCCCAGCCCGGCTGGCTGTCCCCGGATGCTCAGCTGGCTGGACCCTGAAGGTGGCTACAGCGAGGGGGTCGAGGAGTGGCCTCAGTCCCTTTCTGGGAGGGGTGGGCCCGCCTGCCCCCTGCGAGAGACACCAGCCCCTGCTCAGGCAGGGCCAGGAGCAGCAGGTGCCAGCTGAATGACCGCAGGCCAGGTCAGGGCCTCTCCCCAACACCCTGCACACCTAAGCCTGGGCCTGGCGGATGGCGTGCACACCACTGACCACCCCTTGGCCCGTGAATTCAAACCCTCTGCCTGGTTCACAGCAGAGTGAACTTCCTCGGGGTCCCTGGTATGCAGAGCAGCTGGCTGAGGTTGCTTGGTTGCAGGGTAGGGTGGAGAAGGGGACCCAGACTGGGCTCCATCTGAAAAGCCCTAGATGGAGGCTCAGGCTTGGAGTTGGGAAAGAGGCCCAGAGAGGGAGACTGCCTTCTCCAGGGCTGCCCAGCGCTGACAGAGACCAGGCTTGCCCTGTCTTCTTAGAAACCCCAGTCCTCTGCCCAGCTCACCGCCCCTCCAGGACTTGGTGGAGGCTACCTCCCCTTCCAAAGGTGGACTCCCACCAGGGCTGGCCCGTGGCAGGCTTCCAAGGAATGTGTGTTTAATAAACCAATGAATCTGACTCACCCAAGCACCTGGTATCTCAGAGGGAATGCCTGCCCGTGCCTCTGCCTCCCCACCCCGCCCCCGCCTGGAGGGGCAGAGGTTGGACTTGCCACAGGCCGCCTCTCTCTGCCAAGCCTGGACCCAGAGCCCCCCAACTCCCAGGAGGGCCCCGCACAGTGGGAGATGGTGCTGGATGATGAGGGCCGCTTACCTGACCGGCCTGCCCTCGGGGCGCCCCTTCTGTGGCCTGAACTGTCCTGGCCGAAGCCACGGTGGCTGGCCGTGCTGTGTGAAGCAGCTGACGGTGACCCCTGCCTCCGGCACGGAGGAAGGAAATGGCGAAAATAGCCTGGCTTATCCCTGTGTGCAGCCCCCGGAGGGCCTCTCTGCAGAGGCGGCGGCCCTCGGGCTTCCAGGAACTTGTGCACAGAACCGCGGATCACGCGGTCTATCGGAGGATGCAGCGCCATCCCGGGCTTCCCCGGGGGCTCAGCTGGTAAAGAATGCGCCTGCAATGCGGGAGATCCCGGTTCCACTCCTGGGTTGGGAAGCTCCCCTGGAGAAGGGATAGGCCACCCACTCCAGTATTCTCGGGCTTCCCTGGGGGCTCAGACAGTAAAGAATCTGCCTGCAGTGCCGGAGACCTGGGTTTGATCCCTATGTTGGGAAGATCCCCTGGAGGAGGGCATGGCAGCCCACTCCAGTGTTCTTGCCTGGAGAATCCCTATGGGCAGAGGAGCCTGGTGGGCTACAGTCCACGGGGTCGCAAAGAGTCAGACACGACTGAGCGGCTGAGCACAGCCAGCACACCGGTGCATTCCACTGGGCCGCAGGTCCTCCACGAGCCTCAGTCCCGAGCGTGGGAGAACCGAGAAGGCTGGGAAGGCTTCCTGGGGGAGGGTGCCTTGCATTTTCAC
This sequence comes from Cephalophus harveyi, assembly GCA_006410635.1. Lineage (NCBI taxonomy): Eukaryota > Metazoa > Chordata > Mammalia > Artiodactyla > Bovidae > Cephalophus > Cephalophus harveyi. The sequence continues at coordinate 108,886 of SJYT01023810.1, read as the reverse complement.
ATCTTTCAACATTTTGCAAGCATGCTTAGTCATTCGGTTGTTTCTGACTCTTTGCAACCCCATGGACTATAGCCCGCCAAGCTCCTCTGTCCATCTACATTGGCGGGCAGGTTCTTTACCACTGAGCCACCTTAATGCTTTCTGATCCTTCTTTTCAACAGAGAGCTGCGTCAGTCTCGAGCTGGAAGCAAGGGCCTTAGCTGTGTGCGCAGTGTATCTATTTCTATAGGACGTTCGACTCGGGAGTGCCTGCAGCTTCCCGTCTGTGCTAGTGATATAAAAAACGTCCTGTTTAAAAGAAAAGTCGCTTCAGTCATGTCTGACTCTGTGCGACCCCACAGATGGCAGCCCATTGGGCTCCGCCATCCCTGGGATTCTCCAGGCAAGAACACTGGAGTGGGTTGCCATTTCTTTCTCCAATGCACGAAAGTGAAAAGTGAAAGTGAAGTCGCTCAGTCGTGTCCGACTCAGCGACCCCATGACTGCAGCCCACCAGGCTCCTCCATCCATGGGAGTTTCCAGGCAAGAGTACTGGAGTGGGATGCCATTGCCTTCTCCCATCTTTAATTCAGTTTTATTTTTAACATTATAAAGTATGAATTAAAATCAAGCTGAAATATTATAATTATAAGATCAAAATAATAATATATGCCTTTTATTATGTTGGAGAAGGGCATGGCAATCCACTCTAGTGTTCTTGCCTAGAGAATTCCATGGACAGAGGATCCTGGTGAGCTACAGTCCATGGGGTCACAAAGAGTCAAACATGATTGAGTGAGTAACACACACCTTACTGTGTTATAAAAATGTCAGTGGCATGAAATGCCAAGTTAGTCAGGACAGGATTTGCAGAGATGGGAAGACGCATACCCGTGGCGGTGGGGGAGCTGAGGTGCGGCCCCTCGGGGTACAGCAATGCTTGGGAACGGGTGGAAGGGGTTCTGGCAACCAGAGGGACGCAGGAGAGACGCCCAGAGGGGGGCTGCTTGGAGGGGCACCGCTGGCCGTGCCCGCGGTCGTGGTCAGCGTCAGCCAAGGAGCGAAGCTGAGAGGCGGGTCTGAGGCCCCCGGTCTGGGGGGCGTTCTTAACCCTCTGAAACTCAGATAGTTGGGGCTCGAAAGGAACACTGAGGCCCAGAGCAGCCAGGCTGCCAGCCGAGGGGCCCCCGGACTGCAAGCAGGAGGCATCGGGCCGGGAGGCAGGGAGCCTCACCCCTGCAGCCGACCCTGTTCTCAAAGCAGGTGATGGGGCACCAAGCCGCGGGCAGAAGTCAAGGGCGGGGCCGGGCGCGCTTGACCCCATCGCCCCCAGACCCACAGGAGCGTCCCTCCCGTTCCAGGGGGTGGGTGTGCGTCCTGACCTGACCCCCCCTGGTCAGGCCCACGCTCTCTCCTCTCGGGCCTCTGAGGTTTCCTTTTTATCTCAACACGGACGGCTTAAAAAACGACAGAAATGGATCGTTTTCGTTGTGGAAAAACCGGACTGGGCGGATGAGCAGGAAGATGATAAATGTGGTCCGCAGCCCCACTGTCCAGCAAGGCTGCCTCGCCTCTCCTCTCCTTCCTGTGAGGGTAGTCTTCTCGCCCACACAGGGCCGCACGGGGCCCAGGCCTTGGAGGTCCGCCCGCAGGTCCCCAGCATTCGCGGGCTCCACTGCTGTGTGGCGTCCTTCATTTGGGGATCCCAAACGTGAAGGGCCCCCGGCCACCCGTATCTCCCGACAACAGGCCTCTGTGGGCTCAGGGCGGGGGCGCCCCTGGGCTTCCTGAGGGGGCTCCCCCTTCCAGAGCTGCCTGAGTGGCCGGCCCGGCTGACCACAGGCTTTTCCTGGGGGGAGATGGGGGCCTTCTGCTCCCTGACCCGTCAGGCTCCCTGCCAGGTCCCCCACCCGTGCCCACAGAGGCCCCTCTCGGGCTCCTTCCGTCTGTAAACGTGCTCATGCCCGCTTTGTCCTGTAAAATCCCCGTGAGTGCGTGCGTGTGTGCGCACGTGTATGTCAGTGTGTGCGTGTGAGTGCATGCATGTATGTGTGTGCATGTCTCTGTGTGTGTTCGTGTGCGTGCATGTGTGTTAGCGTGTGTGCATGTGTGTGCGTGTGCATGCATGTGTGTGCGTGTCTGTGTGTTTATGTGAGTGCATGTGTGTGTGAGTGCGTTGTCTGTGTGTATGAGCATGTGTGCATGTGTGTGAGTGTGTGCGTGTGCATGTGTGTGTGAGTGCGTTTATGTGCATGTGTGTGAGCATGTGTGCATGTGTGTGAGTGCATGCGTGTGCATGTGTGTGAGTGCGCGTATGTGTGAGTGCATTTATGTCTGCATGTGTGTGAGCATGTGTGCATGTGCGTGAGTGCATGCATGTGCATGTGTGTGTGAGTGTGCGTATGTGTGAGTGCATTTATGTCTGTGCATGTCTGTGAGCATGTGTGCATGTGCGTGAGTGCATGCGTGTGCATGTGTGTGTGAGTGCGCGTATGTGTGAGTGCATTTATGTCTGCATGTGTGTGGGCATGTGTGCATGCGTGTGCATGCATGTGTGCGCGCGCGCGTGTTTATGTGCATGTGTGAGCGTGTGTGCATGTGCGTGAGTGTGTGTGTGTTTGTGTGCATGTGTGTGAGTGCGTGTGTGTACATGCACCAGCCCTGCTACTGCACAAGGGGTTCCTGCTCCTGGAGGAATTCCTAGGGTGGCCCGCACCAGCCCGCAGCCCGACCCCCGGACCTGGGGAGCCCACTGCGACCTCAGGGCTGGGCCTGTGCTGGGTTCGCCGACAGCTGACCCTGCAAGAGCCAGGTTTCCCGGGGGCCCGAGGTGCCGTAACTTGCTGTTGCCCCCGCCTTTGCAGGGCTTCATGACAGCAGCGAAGAAAACCTGAGCTTGACCTCGGTCCCTTTCACAGGTTCACGGTCACGGCTCCTGCCCCCTGCCTCCTGCCCCCTTCTCTCGACCCTCCCCATAGACGACAGACCCTAAAACCAGCCCTTCTGGAAAGCCTGCCCCGCGCCCACAACTGCCCACACGTGCCGTTGTTCTTCCTGCCTCTTCCACCAGGACGCACCCTGCAGGACCTAAAATCATGTTCGCGTTTTGTCTGCAACCCAGACAGCAGATTAAAAAGCACAGATATTACTTTAACCTAGACAGCATATTAAAAAGCAGAGACATTACTTTGCCAACAAAGGTCCGTATAGTCAAAGCTACGGTTTTTCCAGTGGTCATGTATGGATGAGAGTTGGACTGTGAAGAAGGCTGAGCGCCGAAGAATTGATGCTTTTGAACTGTGGTGCTGGAGAAGACTCTTGAGAGTCCCTTGGACTTCAAGGACATCCAACCCGTCCATCTTAAAGGAAATCAGTTCTGAATATTCATTGGAAGGACTGATGCTGAAGCTGAAACTCCACTTTTGGCCACCTGATGCAAAGAGGTGACTCACTGGAAAAGACCCTGATGCTGGGAGAGATTGAAGGCGGGAGGAGAAGGGGACGACAGAGGATGAGACGGTTGGATGGCATCACCGACTCTATGGACATGAGTTTGAGTAAACTCCGGGAATTGGTGATGGAGGGGGAAGCCTGGTGTGCTGCAGTCCATGGGGTCGCAAAGAGCTGGACACGACTGAGCGCCTGAACTGAGCTGAGCTGATGAAATGTCTCCTTCCAGGCAGACAGGAGCTTCTGAAGGGCAGGGGCTCGGTGCTTTAATGCTGTTAAGACACAGCTGCGCCTGCACGTCACAGGTGCAGGAAGCGTCTGTAAGGTTTGCAGACCACCTCTCCTCCCGTTCTGGTCAGTCTGCTTCTCTCGGGACCGCCGTCTCCCAGGAGCCCGCTTCTGCCTCTGGCGACAAAGGTCTGACCGCCTCCTCGAGTCTTCAGGTTAAAACCAGGTCCTCAACAGCGTCCCCCTCTGCAGCACGCCGTCACCAGCTCGTGGCCACCAGCAGGTCAGCCTCAGCCTCTCTGCCTGCCGCACGCCTCTCTCCGCCTGTGCCCTCCGTCTCAGGTCCACCCAGGGCAGGGCCTCTTCCAGGAAGCCCTCCTGGAACGGCTCCCACTGCCAGCAGGCCGAGGCACCTCTGTCTGCCGTGCGTCTGCCCCCTCGCCCCCCGGGTAGGTGTCCTGGGCAATGTTCACGGAGCAGGCACGGCTGAAACTTGAGCAGGGCTGTTAGGCGGTTTCAAACCTGGTGGGAGAGCCCTCGTTTTCTCACTGCTTCGTAAGGCAGGGTATTTAGGAAGCCCTTTATCTTGCAGCCCAGGACCCTGCATTACCCCCTGGAGCGGTTCTCCTTCTCATCTCCAGAGATTAAGACACTGTGACCCCCAGCTTCTCAGCCGTCACTTTCAGCCTGTGCACACCACGCCAGAAGCCCTCTAGAGTCCCAGGGCAATCTTCACCTAAACCCATCACACCTGTAACCTGTGCCCAGGGATTCGCCGGAACCCTGGCACATCCTCCAGGCTGCCAGAAACCTTAACAGAGGTCCCCAGAGTTGTTTGGCAGGAACTTGGAATCAGGGACTCCATGGACACGAGTGTGGGTGAACTCGGGAAGTTGGTGATGCACAGGGAGGCCTGGCGTGCTGCAGTCCAGGGGATCGCAGAGAGTCGGACATGACTGAGCGCCTGAACTGAACTGGAGTCAGCTAAGGCTGGCTGGTACCTTAGACCCTCCAACAGGGCTTGCCCGAAGGTCCGCTCAGTGGCCTTTGACATCAGTTCAGTTCAGTTCAGTCACTCAGTCGTGTCTGACTCTTTGCGACTCCATGGACTGCAGCACGCCAGGCCTCCCTGTCCATCACCATCTCCCGGAGTTCACTCAAACTCCTGTCCAGCGAGTCGGTGATGTCATCCAGCCATCTCATCCTCTGTCGTTCCCTTCTCCTCCTGCCCCCGATTCCTCCCAGCATCAATCAGAGGCCCCCAAACCCCATTGTCCGAAGATGCTAACTAGGCCTGAGGAAGCCTGGAGCGAAGTCTTGTCTCCAGTTCCAGTTCTCCTCCGCGTCTCTGGCGTCAGCGGGTGAATCCCCGCGCCCTTCGCCTTCCCGGAGCTGGTCCCAGACTTGCTCCCGGAAGCGTCTAAGCATTGCGCGGGCTGTGCCGTGGGGCGTACGCATCTCTACCGACGCGGATGTGTCGCGGGGCCACGCGGGGCTTCAGCGTCCGCCGTGCTTCGTGCCGGCTCGGCGGCCCGGAGCAGGGGTAGTCTCAGCCCCACTCTGCCTCAGTTTGCTCGTCTGTAAAATGGGCAGAATGAAGCGTGGCCGGCGTGGACCGAGGGCACTCCCCTCCGGCTCAGCAGACACACCTGGTCGGAACCCGTCTCTGCAGGGCAGGTAGGGCTGCCGCCTCGCTAGCTTAGAACAGGCATTTCATTTTCAAAGTCCTTGACGTAGACTTTAAAAGGGAGCTGATTCCAAGGAAACAGTAGCACCGCTTTGAGTACAGGTGGTGGGGAGACCCCTTGCATCCCCGAGGAAGATGTGTATAAGAGACAGGTGCGTGCGTGTGCATGTGTGTGTGTGCGTGTGTGAGTTGGACTATAAAGAAAGCTGAGCGCTGAAGAATGGATGCTTTTGAACTGTGGTGTTGGAGAAGACGCTTGAGAGTCCCTTGGACTGCAAGGAGATCCAACCAGTCCATCCTGAAGGAGATCAGTCCTGGGTGTTCACTGGAAGGACTGATGTTGAAGCTGAAACTCCAATACTTTGGCCACCTGATGGGACGACCTGACTCATTAGAAAAGACCCTGAAGCTGGTAGAGATTGAAGGCGGGAGGAGAAGGGACGAAAGAGGATGAGATGGTTGGATGGCATCACCGACTGAATGGACATGCGTTTGAGTAAGCTTCGGGAATTGGTGATGGACAGGGAGGCCTGGCATGCTGCAGTCCATGGGGTGGCAAAGAGTCGGACACCCTTAGCGACTGAACTGGGCTGCCCAGCGCCTTCCCGCCTCTGCCCACCCAGGGCCAGCTCCGGGGCCGGCCGCCAGCGCAGCTGCCCAGGGCCCGCTCCGGGCCGCCCCGCGCTCGGGGGATGCTGCCCTCTGGCCGATGCCCTGAGGCTCTCAATGGTGGTGCCTTTCGCTGTCCTCAGTGCAGTCCCGGCGGACTGGGGCCCTGGCGGCGCTCGGGGCCCTGGCTGCACCCGGTCACCCCCCGAGCCCCGGCTGGTGCCCCTCCGGCCCCAGGCCCCCAGGTTGCCCTCGGCCGGTGTCTTGTATCAGCCGTGGCTGCTGGCAGGGGGCTCCGTCAGGCCTGCTTCTTCCCCAAGCGTGTTGGCGCCCTGGAGGGAGCCTGCAGTCTGCCAAGCGCCCCGGGGGCCCTGGTCCTCCTTCCAGCCTGCTGGCTGTCATTGTCAGGCCTCAGACGGTCCCTCACACACCCAAAGAGCCTCCGGAACACTCGGGAATCACCCTGTGAGTGAGCCAGCATGGCTTTTCCTTGAAAGTGCGTGTTAGCTGTTGCACGCAACAGCGCTCCCCAAGCTCGCAGCTTAAGCAGTAACGTGTGTTCACTTATTCCCTCAGTTCCTGGGGGGTCAGGACCTTGGGAGTGGCTTTGCTGGGTGGGTCCGCTTCTGGATACTGATGTCAGATGCCAGCCTGAAGACCTGACCCGGGCTGCGGGTCCTGCTTCTGAGGTGTGAGTTGGGCTGACGGCCGGAGGCCTTGGTTTCTTGCGGGCTGTTGACCGGGGCACACTGTCACATGGCCTTTGTCTTAGGGCGCCTGGGTGTCCTCCTGGCTTGGGGAGGAAGGTGGCGGCCCAGGCCTCTCACGACTCGTGCCCGGGGTCACACCACCAGCGCCTCTGTTCTCTCTTAGACCCGAGTGGCTTAGTGTGGCTCACACTCGGAGCAAAGGGAACTGGCTTTGTATCTCAAAGGGAGAGTATTGAAGACTGTGTGCATTTTACCAGGAAGTTTCAGATTCAAATAGCTGCAAGGCCTCTGCCAGGAAACTCCACAGCCTTATTGAGAAGCATCAGGGAAGGGATTAATTGGTTAATAGAGCTCCCGGGAGCCTCAAGGGAGGAGAAACTTCTGGGTCGGATCGTGGCTTGAATGTCAGGCCCAGATATCAGGGAGGCTCTGCTTTTGGTGAGGCTTTCCTTAAAACTCTGCACTTTCCTGCTTCTTCCTCTTTTTTAAAAAAAAGAATATTTGTCTGTGTCAGGTCTTAGCTGGGGCATGTGGGATCCAGTTCTCCGAGCAGGGGTCACACCCGGGCCCCCTGCATTGGGAGCCTGGAGTCTCAGCCTCTGGACCCCCAGGGAGGTTCCCCACCTTGAGGTTTATATACAGCAATCTATACATGTGTGATGAAGTTGCTGGTCTTTGTTGCTTTCGGCCCATGGGGGCTTTTTCTGTGCAGGATGGGGGCAGCTCTAGCTGATGGGTTCCCCTGCCACCAGCCGCGGATTGACACAGACGCCCTGGCCCCGGGCAGCAGCGACTTCTCTCGTGGAGCACAGGCCGGCGGGAGCGTGGGTTTAGTGGTTGCGACTCTCAGACTCCGGGGCACTGGCTTAGCTGTTCTGCTGTGTGTGGAATTTTCCCGGGCCAGGGATCGAACCCAGGTCTCCTGCGTTGGCAGGCGGATTCTTTACCCCGAGCTGGCTAGGAAGCCGTGTTGCTGATCTCTTAATTTCAAACACATTTTAGCATCCCTGCATTTTTACTCCCCTCCCCTTGTAACGACTGTGATGCTTTTGACGGCACGTCTGACATCGCTGTGTGTCCCTTGCCTGCTTACTGGGGATATCGATTTTGCTCCTTTGTCTTTTAATCTGCCTACTAGCTTTGTATGTGGTTAACTTGCTCCCGTTAGTGGGTATTTGCTTTACCAATGAGTGTTTTCCTTTCATAATTTTCATGTTTCTGGTTGTAGCCTCTTTTTTTTTTTGCTTAGAGAAGTCTCTTGAACATCTCTTATAAAGCTGGTTTGGTGGTGCTGTGAAACTGTCGATCTCTCCATCATATCTGAATGAGTCTTGCCAGGAAAGGTATTCTCGGGTGGGTGTAGGTTCTTCCCTTTCATCACTGTAAATATTTTGAGCCCCTCCCTTCTGGCCTGCAGTTTCTGCTGAGGAGCCAGCCTTTGTATGTAGCTTGTTGCTGTGTGTGTGTGTGTGCATGTGTGTGTGTGTGCATGTGTGTGTGTTTTGTCTCATCATGTGGCGTGAGGGGTCCTAGTTCTCCAACCAGGGGATCAAACCCATGCCCCCTGCAGTGTGAACCGCTGGGCCACCAGGGACGCCCCTCCTTTGCTGTTTTTAACGTTTTCTCTTCATCTTTAGTGTTTGCCATTTTACTTACGTGTGTCTTGGTCCTTTTGGGGGTTGCTCCCATTGGATTCTCTGTGCTTCCAGCACCTGAGTGTCTGCTTGCTTTCCCAGGTTAGGGGAGTTTTCAGCTACAATGTCTTCAAATAACTTCTCTGTCGCTTTTCTTTCTTTTCTGCTAGGACCCCTGTAATGCTAACGTGAGTACACTCGATGTTATCAGAGATCTCTGCACCTGTCCTCGCTTCTCTTTGCTTTTCAGCTCCAGCGTTTCCGCTTCTGTCTGCCAGTTCACTGACCCGCCTCTCTGCATCCTTTAGTCTGCTGTTGATTCCTTCTAGTGTCCTTTTAAAATGTGCAGTTGCTACATTTTCCATCTGTGTTTGGGGGTTCTTTTACATTTTCTAGCTCTTGTGAAGAATGCCTAACTCTCGCTCTGTTTACCCCTTCTCCTCCCGAGTTCTTGGATCCTCTTTGCGATCATCAGCTTGAACCCTCCCGGGGAGGCTGCCTGCCTCCGCCTTGCTTTGCTGTCCTGGGGCTGCATCTTCTCTTGGTGGGGAGTGGGGAGTGGCTCGCTTTGGTTTTGGTTTGTTTTTGAGAGATTGTGCTGGGTCTCTGGCGGCGGGCGTGGGCTTCTCTAGCAGTGTCTCACGGGCTCAGTTGCCCAGCCAGGTTCAGACCCTGCACTGGAAGGCCGGTTCTCACCCACTAGACCGTCGGGGAAGTCCGAGCTGGGATTTCATCCTGTTCTTCCGTTGTCAGCGTGCTCCTCTGGCGCCTCATTTGCCTAACTCGCTCTTCTTGCTGATGGCTGGCCTGGCGACGTGGCCTTGTGTGGGAGCAGGGCTGTGGGGCCTCCGGCAGCGTGCGCTCCTCTGCCCGCAGTGTGCACTGTAGGGGGGCCCGTGCGTGCCCGCTCGGCCCCTCTGCAGTGGCAGGCGGACCTCTGTCAGTGGCCTGGGGGTGTGGCTGGCCCCCGGTCCAGTTGGCCGCCTTTTTTCTTTTGATATTGTTAGCATTAGCTGGTCCCGTGGTTGCCCAGCTACAGATGGCGTCTCCCAGCATCCCTTGCAGCTAGGTATGGCCAGTGGGATGGGCTTAGAGGACGTGTGAGCCAGAGTGCCTGAGCCTCCGTTCCCTCCTTCCCGAGGGCCGGAGGGCCGACGCGAGGCTGGTGATTAGCTTCTGCCGGGACGACGCCCTCGGGGACGAGAGGGCAGCACAGCGGGAGGCACCTGGGCCCTGGGGGGCACGAGGAGCAGAGCTGCTCTGTCGTCCACGCCCCTCTGAACCGCTGCGGGGGAGAAGCTCCGTCTTGTTTGCCCAGAGAGTTGTGGGCGCTCGTTTATCAGAGTGGCTTAGGCTGTGCAGTAACCAATCCAGAGCCCAAGCCCTGGGGTCCCTAACCAGGCACAGCTGGCAGAGGTAGGAAGCGTGAGACGTGGGCTCAGGAAGCAGGCTCAGGCCAGGCGTGGGTGCTGATTTGCTGTGCGGTGCCAGACAGTCCCTCAGCCTCTCTGGGCGCCTCCGCGTGCTAGGCCATCTCATGAATTGGCCTCCAGCGAGATGAGGGCTGTGTGGGCGATGAGGCACCTTTCCTTGTCAGGCAGAGGTCAGAGATTTCTATTAGGAAGCTCCCGAGGGTGTGCCTTAGTGTGGTTGGAATCTACAGGAATCCTGCCCGCCCGCTGTCAGCCGATTCCAGGGGGCCAGAGCAGGGGCGGGGTGCCTGAGGAATGTCTCTTCTAGTCCCGTTTATTGTCACTATTATTATTTCTAGAATATGTGTTTCTCTGCTTGCCTCGGGCCTTGGTGGCAGCACACAGGGTCTTCATCGCGTCTCGTGGGCTCTTTGGCTGTGGTTTATGAACTCACTGGTTTGCAGCTTGTGGGATTAGCTGTGGCATGTGGGATCTAGTTCCCCACCACATCCCCTGCATTGGAAGGCAGATTCTTAACCACCAGACCGCCAGGGAAGTCCCTGCCCCTTTTATTTTTCATTAACACACGGTAAAGCTGAGTTTTTGGAGAGGCACGCCCACTTCCATGGATCTTACTACACGCGTGGACTCCTGCGGCCCCATGCACGGCCGGGGGTCACCCTCCAGGCCTCCCTGTGGCCCTGCCTGGGACTGCCTGCCAGGCCCCTGGTCCTCCTTTCCCTGTGGTCCCTCTTCTGTGTCCCCGTGGTGACCCCTTGCTCCCAAGTCCTGAGTCCTCCCGTCTGCTCTTCTCCCCCTCACCTCCGGGAGGCTTGTCAGAACCCCTGCAAGGCGCCGGTTGCCTGGGAGACGAGTCATGGGGGGGGACCTCCTGCCCTCGCCCCGCCCTCTGCAGGGCCCCGCCCTCCTAGGCTTGGACCGGCCCCTCTCGCCTGGACTCGCAGAGCCCTCTCGTGGGCCGCAGTTTAGCGCTGCAGTGCTGGCCAGCGTGTCTTTCCCTCCTACAAGGGTTTAAGGTTGATGGGACCGGGCAGCTTGTCTTGCTCCTGCCTGTGACCCGCGGGGCCCGGTGCCTACTGGGTGCTCAGGAAAGAGGGGCTCTGGGGTCTGTACTCACGGGGTGCGTTACGGCAGCACACCGGGGTGCTCCCTGTTCCCTTGCACTAAATGCCCTTCCCTCCTATCTGCCCATCTAAATGTAACCGCTCGTCCAGAGCTAGTTCAAGGCCACCTCCACCAGGAAGCCTGCCATGATCACTGTCTCCTGCCTGGGAGTTCCCCCAGTCCATGTCCAGCCTTCAGCTCTTCCGGGTCACGGGTAGTGTCCTCAGTGGAGTGCGGGGCACGAGGTCCCTGGAGCAGTCACGCTGTGTGGACGAAGAGGACACCGCTGGGAAGGGAAGAGATCCTGGGAGCCTAGGGAAGGGATTCTGGACTGAACTGGGCAGAAAAGCAGGCACCTCGACTCCAAGGGCAGGGGGCTGGCAGCGGGTACAGGCTGACCCAGCACCCGTCAGCCACGTGCTTGCTGGCAGCAGGAATGTAGGCCAGGAATGAGAAGCCCAGGGAAGGCGTGGCTGCCAGGCTCCGAGCGTGGACTGGTCTCAGAAGGAGCCGGTGAGCCCAGGGTTCTGAGGATGTGATGGTGGCCAGGCTGGTCCCGGAGGCTGGTCTGATGGCGGCCAGGCTGCCCACAGGCCGGGCCAGCAACCTCAGCAGGAGACGGGGAAGGAGTGGGTGAGGGCCGGGGTTGTGGAGGCAGGGGCTGAGGGCTCTCTACGCAGGAGCTCACAGCCAGCCAAAGCTCGGTGTGCCCAGTTTATGAACTCCTCCTTGATGCCCGAGGCCAGTCAGGGCGCTGGACGCACCCGAGCCCTGCCCAGCGGTGCCCGGTGAGGCCAGTGGGCTCACCACCAGGGAGCCTCCCCTCCTGATTTCACCGGGCACGAGCTGGCCCTGATGAAATTGGGGCCGCGTGGCCTAGTGCTTAAGGGAGAGGCCTGAGGTCTAACTGCGGCTGAGCCTTGGCCTCTCTGTGCCTCAGTCTCCCCATCTGTGGAATGGGTGTGATAACAGTCCTTCCTCCGCAGTAAGCCCGGGGCTAAACTGGCAGCAGGGAGCTGCCGGCTTCCTCGGAGTCTGGCCACACTGGCGTTTATTTGGCCTTTTCCCTGAAGTGTCCGCTCCCTGTCATTCTCAGATAGCACCTTCAGCTTCCTGAAGCCTGTTCCTGACTGTACCCTNTCCTTCCTCCGCAGTAAGCCCGGGGCTAAACTGGCAGCAGGGAGCTGCCGGCTTCCTCGGAGTCTGGCCACACTGGCGTTTATTTGGCCTTTTCCCTGAAGTGTCCGCTCCCTGTCATTCTCAGATAGCACCTTCAGCTTCCTGAAGCCTGTTCCTGACTGTACCCTTTGCAGGCGGGCTGGGCAGGACTGTGTGTTGGTCGCTCAGTCGTGTCCGGCTCTTTGCGACCCCATGGACTGTTGTCCGCCAGGCTTCTCTGTCCATGGAATTCTCCAGGCAAGAATACTGGGGTGGATTGCCATTCCCTTCTTCAGAGGAACTTCCCAACCCAGGGACTGAACCCTGGTCTCTGGCCTCACAGGCAGATTCTTTACCGTTTGAGCTACAGGGAAGTCTCCTGACTGTACCCTTTGCAGGTGGGCTGGGCAGGAATGAGGCAGCATTTTGCAGGCAAGACACTCAGGACGGAGGAGCTGGGTCAGGATGCTGCCCAGGCCTTGGAAGATGGGTCAGGGATGGGGGCTCACCTACCGTGTGCCGGGTCCCTGCAAGCATCCAGCGTGCTCAGCAAAATCTTCCCCAGGGCTTTTGCCGATATGTTCTTAAAAAAAGAAATGAGACAGGGCTGGACTGGCCGTGGTTGCTGAATCTTCAAGCAATGGGTGGGACTTCGTGGCCCCTCCAGGCTTCTGTGGGGCTCCCTGGGGCAGGTAGAGTCCGTTCCCCGCCCCCACCCCCCGCCCATGGTCCTTTCCTGGCCCCCATCCCTGTGATGCCTGCACGGCGCAGACTCTCGGTGGGCACTGGAGCCGCGTGCGGGGCCCATTTCATCCAAGGTCACGTGCTGACAGACCACTGTCCCTGCGCCCAGGGAGGCACTCGGGGAATGACCGTGAAGAAGAGCGTTTGACGGTGTTAGCGCTTGTCATCCTCGCAACAGCTTATTCTATTCTCTTTAACCAGTGAAAAAGCAGTGCTGAGAAAATGAGAACTCTGTCTGAAGCCACCAGCCGGGAGGTGGAGGAACCAGGTGGTCTTTGTTAACAGATGTTTGGTTTTGAACCATCTTTGAGTTCCTGGGATAAATCCAACAAATCACCTTGTGTTTCTCTAAACACTGCTGGCTTTGGTTTGCTAATATGCTGTTTAATATTTCTGCATCCATATTTACGTGTGACACTAGCTTATAACTTTCTTTTCTCTCTTGGGTTGTCCTCTGGTTTTGCGATCAGTTATATTAGCTTCATAAAATGAATTAGAGAACCCCCCTTCTCTTTGATTACTTTCCCTGAGCTCTTTCTATGTCTGGAAGTAGAGGTGACACCTGCCTATGTGGGGAGAGCTTAGAACCAGTGCCTGACGCGGTGGGCCCCGCCCAGCCCTGCCCCCAGGATGCCAGCTCCTGTGCCCACCAGGTCTCGGAGCCGGCGCAGGAGCTCCAGCACGTCCTCCAGCTTCTCCTCCAGCAGGGACAGCCGCACCCGCTCCGTCTCCACCAGCTGCAGCTCCTGCCGCAGGCTCTCATTCTCACCCACCTTCCGCTGCAGCTCTGCCTGCGGAGACACCGGGGCTCAGCGGCCGCCCTGCCACCCTCGGCCCCGTGCACACAGCACCACCGCAGGCAGGGCCCGCAGCCTGCCCTGGCCCTCCCACAGGGGTCATCTCATCTGGCCCCTGGGCCTACAGACAGAACCGCCCTATCTCCCCAGGGAGGGCGCTGAGGCCCGGAGAAGCTGCACGCCTGGCCCAAGGCCTCACGGCCAGTCAGGGTGATGTAGGAACGCACATGCTTCCTTTTTGGTGGAAGGACTCCATCCTTCCTTCTCTCCTCCATTCATCTGCTTGTCCTTTCTAAATTGCTTTGGTTGCAAGCAGGAAGCTAGTCTGGCCAGTTTGAGCCAAGGAGGAATTCACTGCCAGGCTAGTGGCTTGTCCCCAGGATGGGTCGAGGGCTGGGGGCCTGGAGGGTGAGGCAGAAGCGGCTGGAAACTCCTGTCTGGGGACTGCAGCTGAGAACACCCTCCAGCCATTCCCCACCTCCCTCGAGACGGGCACCCCAGGAGAGGGGCCCGGCTGACCCAGCCTCGGTCACCGGCCCAGCCCTGGCCAAGGAGCGTGGACACTGCTGCCCCCTGCAGAATCCTGGGGGGAGAGGGTGGCGAGCTGCCGAATGCCACGTGGACACCTGCCTTCTAAAGCAGGGATGGGGGAGTCAGGCAGCCCCCGCTCCCGACAGCGATGGAGGGAAAGAGAAGCAGCTGAGGGTGTGGCGTCCCGGGGCAGTAGGCAGAGCCCGGGGCCTGTGGACTCGGGAGCGTGCTCTGAGGGTCTCAGAAACTGAGCTCCCCAACCTCCTCCCCTCAACGGCCAGTTCTCCTTGGGGGAGGGGTCTCTCTCCCGTTTCCTCTGGCTTTGACGGAGCTGCCAATCACAGGGCCCTGCCCGCCTGCCGTAGAGGACTGGTCCAGGTATGGGCCCGTGACTGAGGCCGACCACAGGTGTTCTTCCCTGAGATTTACTGTACGGGGCTCCCATTGTTCCTCTGGGGGTTTTAAGTCGGCTGATGGGAGCCTAGAGCTGCCTGGGGCCCTGCTTTCCCTCACCCTACATGGAGAAAGCCCCTCTATAGCAGGGAAAGGTGAGGCCAGCACCCATGGAAAGAATGGAGCAGACAGATGGGGGCAATATAACCTGAGTCCCTGGATCCAACTGTGCCTGAAGCTCATCTTAGCTGTTCTTTTGAAACCATGCTCCCAGCTCCATCTGGTAATAAATTCCTGTTTTTTGTTTTCCCTTGAGCTGATCTGAGATGGATCCTTTAATGTGCAGCCAAAATATTCTTCATTAGATCTAAATCATCTGCTCTTAGAGCCTTGGTCTACCCATCTGTGAGGGGGCACAGGACCAGGTTGAGATGGCTCACGGTCCTTCCACCTGTAAGAGACTAGCCACTGGTCTGGCTCCCAGCCTCTGGGGCTCCGCTGACCTCCTCCTCAGGCGTCCTCGGAGCCTTTGCACCGCAGCCCCGGGACCCCAGCTGCTCCGCCAGCGTGGCGACACAGGCCTCCAGCTCCCCCAGGGCGCGGGCATGGTTGGCACCGCCCAAGTGGCTGAAGTAAGTCGTGAGCTTCTTGGCCGTCTGGTCATCGCACCTGCAGGGAAGGAGAGTACCGGCACAGAGGGGGCTGCTTCCCAAAGTCTGTTCCAGCCTGCAGGGCGTGGGAGTGCGTTATTACCCAGTCTGTCTCCCCTGAAAGCTAGGTGGGGCCACGGCACCCCCTGCCCACAGCCTTCCCCAGTTCCCCGCATCATCAGAGCAAAAGCCAGAGGCCTCGCCCAGGCTGCCCGTTACCTCCCAGCCTCCTTCCCACTCACCTTCGCTCTTTCTGCTCCAACCACAGCAGCCTCCTCCAGGCCCCTCCCACGTGCCCCAGGCCTTTGCACCTGCTGTTCCCTCTGCCCGAAAGGCTCTCCCCTCACTTCCTTCAGATCTCTGCTCAAACAGCACCATCTCAGCGGCTCCCCTAGCGTGTCCTGCCCCCTCCTCATCCTCACGCTTGTCACGACTCAGGAGAACAGAGGCTCCTGGGCGGGGCTGTGGGGGGGAGCTGTCTCGGTTACTGCTGTTTGCCAGGAGCCCTCAAATTAGCCTAGCATATCATAGGTGCTTCATATGCGTGTTGACTTAACGGGTTGGTGATAACAGTGACCCAAGAAAATCGGCAGACCTTTATAATAAAGGAGTCAGCGCTGCCCGCCCCCCTGACTCCGTGGAGTGCCTGCCGGGGTCAGGCCCCATGGGGGCATTTTATACCGTGGATGGTGAGTCCTCACAAATCCTCTGCCAGGCAAGTGTTAGTGTCCCATCTTAGAGACGGGAAGCCTGAGGCTCAGAAGTCAGCTGGCCTGACACGTGGGGGGTCACACTCGAGCTGTGGGGCAGGTCCGGGGACTGTGGTCACCGGAGTGAGGATCAGGGGGAATTAAGCCACCCAGAAGTGTGCCCTTCCTCAGCTCATTTCTCCTTGACACTTGCCCAGGGCCATCGGCTCGACCGATGGATCTGGGGACCGAGCATGAAACCGCAGGGAGGGGACCCAACCTGGCTGTGAATCAGGAGGCCAGCCTCCCAAGTTCCAGGCCCATCACTGTGTAGAGGGGCCGCCCTGTGCCCGTAGGATGACCGTGGCGGCCTGGCCCAGCTATGCCCGATCCTGGGCAGCCTCGTCGGAGCACGTACCCCCTCCTGCAGCCAGAGAGACCAGCCAGCAGCGCCGTGACCCCGGCTGGCGGCCGCTGGGCCTCCCGCCACTTCTCGCGGTCGTCCTCCTCATCAGAGGCAGCCTGGCCCTCGACCGAGCGGAACAGCTGCTCGTCCAGCCCTGGAGAAGCACGGGCTGCGGACAGGGACAGAGGCAGGGGAGGAGCCCCTCTTTGGGGGCCGCCTCGACTCCCCTTGGGAGCCCTCCCGCCTCCACCCTGCCCAGGCTCAGGGTGGACATGTGAGTCCAACCCGGCAGGCAGGGTGCAGCCGGCCGGCCGCGTGACTGGTGCAGGCAAGGCTGGGGGCCCTGCAGGGGCCGGGGCTGGTTGGGCCAAGCCCTGACTCAGACTTCCAGGAGGAGGGACGCCCCTGTTCCTCCCGCCAGGGCCTGGAGGGCGTGGGTCTGGCTGCTGGGAGTGAGGGGCGCGCCTTCTGCACAGTGAGCGTCGCAGAGGCTGGTGGGCGAGGCCGTGGGAATGGGGCTCTGCTGACATGGGACTGTGCCGGAAGCCTGCTGGGGCTTTTAGTGAGTTAGGTGAACCAGAACGTTCCCTTGACCTAGAGCGGTTCAGGCTGAATGGACGATGTCCTGACCAGCATGGTCCCTGGCCCCAGAGGCCCACGCACGCGGGGGTGAGCCGCGGGCACCTGTGTTTCATGAGGCTCCTGGGTGATCCTGATGGACTGGCAGGTTGGGCACCCCTGGCCTCAGCTGTCCTGATTTTGGACGCCCGGCTGGGCGGCTGCAGAGCCTTCTGTTTTTTCTCAATAAACAGCGTTCCAGACGCAGGAGAGCCGGAAGTGAGGGGACTGGGCAATCACTTTTTGATCATGTTATGGTGTTTCCAGTATTGACAATTTGGTTTTCTTCCTGGGATTTCCTGCTGGTGGTGTGTGTGTGTATGTGTCTATGTGTGTGTGTGTCTGTATGTGTGTTTCTGTGTGTCTGTGTGTGTCTGTATGTGTGTATCTCTGTGTGTCTGTGTGTGTCTCTGTCTGACTCTGTGTGTGTGTGTGTGTGTGTG
>SJYT01023810.1:60633-88133 GCA_006410635.1 Cephalophus harveyi | reverse complement strand
TGACGGGGAGCTTCCTCCCACTCCGGCTCCCTGGGTGCCCGACCCACCCCTGCATGGCCTTGACAGGAGACGCGTTCCGCGCCCCGAGCCAGAGCCCGCCTCCCCGAAACCCACCCTGCCCCAGGGGGTCCGCTCTCAGGCCCAAAACCCACCCTGCCCCAGGGGGTCCGCTCTCAGGCCCGAAACCCACCCTGCCCCAGGGGGTCCGCTCTCAGGCCTGCGGGGCTGGGGGAGCCCGGCCTCAGCAGGTGGAGGGTGGGGCTCGGTCCGAGGCCGGCTGGCGGCCTCAGCGCAGCCGGGACCCTGGGCGTGCGGGACAAACCGTGGTCCGGGGGTCTGCTCGCCGGGCTGCTGTTGGACCCCCAGGCTGCCTCTGGGGGGCGCTCTGGGCCTCTGGTCTCCCCATCCTCGGGTTCGCTGCTCTTGGTGTCGGCCTCTGGGCTGGCTCGCGGTGAGCTTGGGAGCTGGGTGCCCTCTGACCTGTGGGGCGGGGGGAGGCACAGGTGTGGAGAGGGCGGGGACTCCGCCGGTTTCCTGGGGGAGAGTGTGGGGTGGGGGCCCACCCTCCCACTGCTAAGGCTAAGCTGCCTGTGGCGTGCCTGCCAAAGCCCGTGGTGGTCTCTGCGGCTGACCCCACCGGCCCGCTACCTGAGGGCCAGCACGGCAGAGGCAGCTTTCCACGGAGGACAGTCACCCAGCCTCCCTTGCAGCTGAGACACGGGCTTGTGACGCGATTTTAGCCAATGGGACTGGAGGCAAAACCCTCTGAGGAGCCTCAGTGTCCAGAAGGGCGGGGCTCCTGGGCTCCCACCCCGGCGCTGCCAGAGGGACGGGCAGTGGGACTTGGGGCCCCTTGTGCCCGTGGATGCCTGGAGCCAGTGCCTCCGAGGTCCTCCCAGCTCCCGTTGGGTTCACGCCCTGTGCCAGTGGGCAGAGGGGCAGGCAGCCATCGGAGGGGCCGGGAGTGCCAACCTTCTGCTCAGAAGGTGCCAACCTTCTGCACTTTACGAGCCACTAACTCTGACTGATGACGCCCTGCACTCAGGCCCCGTCCCCAGTACAAGCTGAGGATGGGGAGGTGCTCAGAGGCAATCCGTGTGGGACCCCCTGGATGCGGATTCTTGGTTCAGAGAGAAACTGGAGCTTAGGGCATATCATTTGAGGTCTAACTGGGGAGGGGACAGTCCCTCTCAACTCCAGAGCTCAGATCACAGCCAGAAGATCCTCACAAAGACCGCTGACCGAGAATGGAACAGGCTTCCTTGGGAGGTGGTGAGCTTCCTGGCAGAGGAGGTGTGTAAAGAGTCAGGGGCTTCAACATGCAGAATTTTGAACAGCGCTGGAATGGGCTTCCCTGGTGGCTCAGAGGTACAGAATCCACCTGCCAATGCAGGAGACACAGGTTTGATCCCCGGGTCGGGAAGATCCCCTGGAGGAGCGCATGGCAACCCACTCCAGTACTCTTGCCTGGAGAATCCCATGGACCGAGGAGCCTGGCGGGCTGCGGTCCACAGGGTCACACAGAGTGGGACACGACTGAGCGGCTAAACAGCAGCAATGGACGGTATCTAAGTCTTCCCACTGTGAGAAACTTCTGTTTTCCCTACATTATTTAAGGGCTTCAACAAGCAAAATGAGCTGGCGGGGACAGCCCTTATGAACAGTTTCCTAGCAGAGGCTGGCCCACGTTCCCCACATCCCCACAGACACCGGGGTCTTTGAAGCTGGTTCCAAGGGCGACTTCCTGCGTCAACAGCGCAACTAATCCCTCAGCATCCCTGCGGGGTGCCAGGCGCTGCTCCGGGCTGTGAACATGTCCTCCCAACACCCTGCCTGGATGGAGGTAGGGACCGTCCTGACCCCCGTTTCCCAGAGCGGCCGGCCCAAGCCACACGGCGCAGAAGTATAGGAGTTGGGTTTATGCTCCGGCCCCGCCAGGCGCAGGGGACGCTTGCGCAGCGAGCTGGGAGCGGCCCAGCCCAGCTGCCGCCCTGGTTAGGGGACCGCAGATCACACGCAGAGGAGTCAGGACGGGGAAGCAACAGGGACGGAGCCGGGAGAGAGCGCGCCGCAGACGAGGACACGCTCTGCAGTTTTCCAAGAGGCGAGACGCGGCTGCGGAGAAACATGGGTACTCCCCTTGTCCAGCAGCTGGCCCTCCCGGCCTGCATGGCTGGCCCCTCTCCGCGGGGTCCGTCTGCAGCCGCAGGCCCCTTTGCGTGTCATGGGCAAGCCGAGCCATCGCCACCTTGGAACAGAGACAGCGAGCCTCCCAGCTGCTCCACGCACGTCCTGTCAGCCACCCCGCCCCCTGGCTGGACACCTCCGGCCCTCGGCTCCCGGGAGGCGCCCGCCTCCCCAGCGCCCCTTCCCTCGCTCGTCCTCCACGTCCTGACCCTAAAGCCGAGGACCTCGTCCCTCTTCCTCGTGTGCACTCACTCTGCAAGCGCTCAGCCAGCACCCCGGCTTCCACACCTGCCTGCAGCCCTGGCCCCTCAGATCCTGCTTCCTCATGAGCCTCCCGCTGTGGCGGCGGCCTGGTCACCTCCTCCTGGAAGCCCCGAGCAATCCCCAAGGCCTCCTTGTCTTTCTGCATGTGCTCCTCCCGTCCCCCGCCCCCGCCCCCAGGGGAGGGCGCCATCCTGGCCCCCCACGCGGTGGCTATTGGCTTTGGCCACCTGGAGGTCACACGGAGTGGCCAGCCCAGGGGAGGGGGTAGTCACAACGAGGCTGTGGACCTGGGCCTGCCAGGCTCCTCTGTCCATGGGATTCTCCAGCAAGAATACTGGGGTGGGGTGCCGCTTCCTCCTCCAGGGGATCTTCCCGACCCAGGGGTCGAACTTCGTCTCCTGCATCGGCAGGCGCGTTCTTCACCGCGGAGCCACCAGGGAAGGCCGTGCGTGTACCCGGCAGACACAGATGGCACTGCCGGCTTTCCCCGCCTCGACGGGTTAAGAGGACGCGTCTGTGTGTGTAGGATTCCTCGAGGGACTGGCTGCAGACCCCCCTGCAGTAGCTTGTGGAAGCTCCGCTGGAATATTCTGGGCCTACAAACTTGACGGTTCTTGGCCCCGGGACTGGACCACGGGGCCCGAGGTTTACTGAGGGCTTCCCGTCAGAACGAGACGCGTGGGGCTGGTCGGGGGAGCGGGCCTGAGGGGCAGGCGGAGGTCACCTGTGGCCCCCCTGACCTGCACCTCCGGCTTCCTGGAAGGCGCCAGCCCCAAGGTCACAGAGAGGGGCCCTGTGACCTGTGAAGGGTTTCTGTCTGTCCCCCCACGCCCAGGCTGTCAGCACTTGCTGTCCTGGCTGCTTTCTGGAAGACAGCTCCGACCCCGTCCCTCTCTCCCTTCGAAATGGTTCAGCGGCTCCTACGGCCGAGAGAAGGGATGCCAGTATCCTTAACACAGCATCCACTGGGGGCCCTCCGAGGTCCAGCCTGGTCCCCGGCTCACTGCTGGTGGGGACCTCGGGGCACGGACGGCCAGCTCGTGACCCTCTGGTCGGTTGCCCTCTGGACCCTTGATCAGCACTGCCGACACCTTGCTGGGTTCCGGACCCTGCTCTTCCCCCCTAGATGCGCGCATTTAGCTTTAGGCTGAAGCCCAGTGAATGTACAGTATTATGCTGGTTTCAGAGGTTAGCAAAGTGTGTGTAAATATATATATAAATGAAAGGGACATGCAAAGCCTGAAAAGGAGTACGTGTGCACACACACGCGCGCGTGTTCTTTCTCAGCTTCCTTTCCGTCACAGGTCATCACAGGCTCTGAGTGCAGCTCCCTGGCTGTACAGTCAGTCCTCGCTGTTGGCCTGTTCCGTAGATCGCAGTGAGCATGCTCTGCGTGTTTCAGTGCAAAATCTTATCTACTGTTCTGGAGAAGGCGATGGCACCCCACTCCAGTACTCTTGCCTGGAAAATCCCAGGGACGGGAGCCTGGTGGGCTGCAGTCCGTGGGGTCGCTAAGAGTCAGACACGGCTGAGCGACTTCACTTTCACTTTTCACTTTCCTGCATTGGAGAAGGCAATGGCAACCCTCTCCAGTGTTCTTGCCTGGAGAATCCCAGGGACGGGAGCCTGGTGGGCTGCCGTCTATGGGGTCGCACAGAGTCGGACACGACTGAAGCGACTCAGCAGCAGCAACACTACTCTCCTGAGTAGCCCTAAGAAAGAGTTGCGCTCATTCCTGCCATTTCGCAGATGAGCAAACTGAGGCGCAGAGCAGGCGGAGCTTGCGGAGGCCCCGCGGCTCCCTCGGCCCGCCGGGTGCAGCCCAGCAAGCTGGTCCCCAGGGCCCCTCTCTCGTCTCGCCTCCCCGGGACCCCCTGGCCTCCTGTGGTCTTCAGCGGCTGCTGGCGTTTCCTGGGGGCCAGCACGGGACGCAGCAGCCAGTTGAGGTCTGTCGGATGAATGAATGAATGGATGAATGAATGAGGGCATGGGTGAATGACACCGTTGGCGGCAGGTCAGCTGATGAGGGGAAGAGCGGGTCAGGTGGGCACAGGCCCCGCGTCCGCCAGGATTCCAGCTCCTCCCGTCCCTCTGCTCTTGGATTGTTCCAGGAAGACAGTGAGAAGGGCATCAGCGTTCAGACTCCGGGGCCGTCCCAGGCCTGTGGATGCGGCTGACCCCCTGCCCAGCCCACGGAGGACTGGACCCTCCAGGCGAGAGAGTGAGCAGGACCTCCCCTAACCACAGGCATCTGGGGTCCCTGGCTGAACTGTTGACTAAAACAGATTTCCTTTCACGGGAAACATTATCACCAAGAGCGAAAAGCCGGCATCTCTTGCAGAGATAGGAAGTAACTGGGAAAAACACAGAGAATAACAGCGGGGCCGCCCGCGTAGCTTGGTCTTGTTTTCCGCCCGCCTCTGACCCAGGCCGTTGCTTCTCTATTGAAAAGGGAGGTTGGCGCTGGAGACATCAGCTGGAGACGCACCAGATCCGGCCCGGGACCTGAGCCAACAGGGCTGAAAAGGCTGCTGGAGGCCCTCCCTGGCCGGCGACCCCGCCACCGCCCACGCGGGCCGCTCTCCCCGGGGAGACACGGAGGGCTGGGGGTGCTTCTGCAGAGGCCGGTCGCCCCACAGGAGTCGCCAAACGCCCCTCCGCAGGCCCTTGTAGGGGCGGCGGGCCCTCGCTGCCTGCTGCCCCTCGTGCCCTCACGCCCAGCTGACCCTAGTCCTCATCACACATCTGCACACCGCCCGGAGCCCCCCCGGACATCTTCCTCCTGCTGGAGGCGGCGGCCACCTCTGGCTCCCGGCCCGGCCTCCGACACGGCCTGACAAGGGCCAGATGTTCCTGGGTTCTCCCTCCGGTCCTGGCAGTTTCCAGCTCCAGGCCTCCAGTGGATGGACCCTCCCTGGGTTCTGCAGTGTGAAGAGAGGGCTTCTGCGGAGCTGCCAAATCTGCCTCCTGCCCCAGGACCCTGGTGTGACCGTGGGACTCTCCACGACTGCCCCTGCCCCCAGCCCCCATCTCAATGCCCTGTTCATCTGCTGGTAAACGCCCATGGCCCTCCACTTCTGAACACAGGAGGGTCCTGCCTCTGCCCAGTGTTCTGGGGGAACTTAGGCAGGACGCAGGTGACAGGAGGGGTGTGTGTGTGGTTTTAACTTGAATTATTTAGTCTGTTGCTGCTGCTGCTGCTGAGTCGCTCCAGTCGTGTCTGACTCTGTGTGACCCCACAGACAGCAGCCCACCAGGCTCCGCCGTCCCTGGGATTCTCCAGGCAAGAACACTGGAGTGGGCTGCCATTTCCTTCTCCAATGCATGAAAATGAAAAGTGAAAGTGAAGTCGCTCAGTCGTGTCCGACTCTTCACGACCCCATGGACTGCAGCCCACCAGGCTCCGCCGTCCCTGGGATTCTCCAGGCGAGAGCACTGGCGTGGGTGCCATCGCCTTCTCCAATTATCTAGTCTAATGAGTACTAAAAACAACTCATGAGCCCAGCAAAGCTCGTCCTGTGTTTCTGACAACGGTACAACTTCCCTTTAAATGCTCAGTTGCTCAGCCGTGTCCACCTCTTGAGACCCCATGGACGGTACCCACCAGGCTCCGCCGTCCCTGGGATTCTCCAGGCAAGAACACTGGAGTGCGTTGCCATTTCCTCCTCCAGGGGACCTTCCTGACCCCGTCATTGAACTGGGTCTCCTGCACTGCAGGCAGATTCTTTACCCCCCGAGCTACCGGGGGCCATCTCTTTAAATCCATGAAATGAAAAGAGTGAGAGGATTTAAGGGAAAATAGTAACTAAAGAAGGATAATACAGGTTTGATGCAGAGATGGCAAAAATTGACACATCCTTGGAGAGTGACTGAACTTTGGCAAACGCCTGGAGAGCAGCGCATCGTGAGATCTGGGCACTGGTGGAGCCAGACCCTGGCCATGTCCCACACCCACTCATTCTGTCCCCTCACAGCAGAGGGCCCCACCTTTGACAAACTGCCACCCTCTTTTTATAATGGTTATGTTGGAAGATCCCAAAGTGAGCTGAATAAGGGATAGACCCTGTCTTTACATATACTTTGAAAAAACTTTGGGTGATGCTTTTGAACTGTGGTGTTGGAGAAGACTCTTGAGAGTCCCTTGGACTGCAAGGAGATCCAACCAGTCCATCCTAAAGGAAATCAGTCCTGGGTGTTCATTGGAAGGACTGATGCTGAAGCTGAAACTCCAATACTTTGGCCACTTGATGGGAAGAGCTGACTCATTTGGAAAGATCCTGATGCTGGGAGAGATTGGGGGCAGGAGGAGAAGGGGACGACAGAGGGTGAGATGGCTGGATGGCATCGCCAACTTGATGGACGTGAGTCTGCGTCAACTCCGGGAGTTGGTGATGGACAGGGAGGCCTGGTAGTAGCAGTCCATGGGGCCGCAAAGAGTCGGACATGACTGAGTGACTGAACTGAACTGAACTGAACTGCTGCTCTGTAATTTAAAGGAGAGAGAAATGAATTTTACAGTACACATTTCAATATGTAAATACTCAAGGTATGAAGAGCTTTTAGATGATTAAACTATTTAATAGTGGCTTAGTTTGAATTTCGGAGGATAAGGTGATACTCAATCAGATGCTCATAACACTCTTTCCCTATATTTGACATCGATATAAGGGCTAGGAAACGGTACTCAGATAGATGGACGGATAGACAGGTGGACACAGAGACAGATGCGCAGATTCCCTGGGAAGTGGAGTGGCGAGTGCCAGTGGACACAGGAGCTCCGCGCCAGCTGGTTAAGCTTCACAAGTGTTGTTATCATCTGCAATGTGTTTATAAAATGATGAGCAACCCTTGGAAAATTCCAAACAAACCATAACATAGCCTTTCCTCAATTGACACAGCATTGCATTCTAAGACTCTGTGTATTAAAACTGTACAAAAAAAAGTTGTGTTTATATGTAAAGCAGAGTTAGACGGTAGTCTCAGATAATTGCAGTGGAAAGCACGTTTTTCGTGGGATGAACACCCAGCTGGGCATTTGGAAGTTATTTGGGGGACAAGGTAACCCTGGTGGGTGGTACAGGACCCATCCGAAGGCCTGTGTCCCTGGGAACCACCCACCCCATCAAGTGCCAGGAACGCCGCCCACCTGATCATTGAGACAAACAGGCCCTCCGAATGAATGTCCAGGATGCTCTGGTGGGGATACTGCTCCCATGGAGACACCCCGTCCTCTAGGAACAACCCCCCAAGACCTCACACCCTAACTCCTGCAACCTGTGAATGTGGCGAGGTGTCACTCCTGGGATGGTGTTACGTTATATGGGACAGCTGACCTTAAGCCTGGGTATTATCTCCACCGCATCACAGTTTAAAACCAGAGAACTGTCTTGGCTGGTGCAGAAGAGGAAGTCAGGGAGACGTGAAGTGTGAGGAGGACTTGGGGCATTGCTGGCGGGAGGATGAACAGGGCCACAGGAGGCGGTATGTGGAGAGCGACCCCTGCCAACAACCAGCCAAGGACGGGGATTATAGTCGTAAAACCATAAGGACTGGAATTCAGCTCCCCTTGGGTGAGCTTGGAAACAGATTCTTCTCGAGTCCCAGGTCAGCGGCACCTTACTTTCGGCCTTGTGGAGCCCAGGCAGAGACTAGGCAAGCCTGCCTGGCCTTCTGGCCTGCAGATCGTGAGATCATAACTGGATGTTGTTTTGAGGGCCTAATTGGTGCTAATCTGTTATGGTTGCATAGAAACCAAATGCAACAAACTAAACAGGCACACCCATCGGTCTTGTTGGCACAGCCTCAGTTATTCCGTCAGGCGCTAGGCGGCCAAGCGCCTCCAGACAGGAGACCTGATTGGTCTAAGCCGATCGTGGTGGTTCCTTCTTTTTGCCAAAGGTTTGTTTAGGAAGAGGCATATGATGTGATCCTGGCCAGTGAGAAGTAAGAAGATGTCTTCCAGGAGAATCTCTGGGAACAGAGGAGTTGAAGGAGGAAGTTATTTTTCTGTCTCTGGATGTGGCAGTGATGCCTGTGGCCACGGCAGCCATCTTGTGACCATGAGGGGCCTTTGCTGATAGACCAGGATGACAAGCTGAGGCAGACAGAGTCGGAAGCTGGAGAACTGGCTACCTGCAAACATCACTGAGCTGCTCTCCCTTGGGCTTCTCATGCAGGAGCTCGTGTTCCTGTGGTTTAAGCCGTTCTGAGCAGAGTTATCTGCTACTTGCAGCCTGAAGCGTGGTCAGTGGTAAACACAGCACTGCTTGGGGGTTACACGAGGGGTTGTGTATGCGAATCAGCACGCGGCCTCGTGCCACAAGGGCACCAAAACGGGGCTCTGCTCCCCTCCTGCCTCAGCCCCTGCACGCGTCAGGGCTCAACCAGAGAAGGCGGGCCAGCACAGGAGGCCCGTCTATGTTCACACTTGCACCTGGAGAGCTGTCTCAGGAGCTTTACCACCCAGAAGCGGCCCCTGTGATGGGGGGCCAGCCCAGCAAGTCTGAAATCCAGAGGAGGGGCTCACAGGCGTCTGGAGCCCTGGATGCAGTGGGACCCCTTTGTTTCAGGGAAGCCCTCAGCCTCACTTAAAGGCATTTGGCTTCACCCAGATTATCCAGGATCATCTGTCTCTCTTACTCCAGTGCAACTGGTTATGAACTTGAATTGCATCTGCAAAACACCCACGGCAACCGCGGGTTAGCGTGTTGGCACAGCCTCAGTTATTCCGTCAGGCGCTAGGCGGCCAAGCGCCTCCAGACAGGAGACCTGATTGGTCTAAGCCGATCGTGGTGGTTCCTTCTTTTTGCCAAAGGTTTGTTTAGGAAGAGGCATATGATGTGATCCTGGCCAGTGAGAAGTAAGAAGATGTCTTCCAGGAGAATCTCTGGGAACAGAGGAGTTGAAGGAGGAAGTTATTTTTCTGTCTCTGGATGTGGCAGTGATGCCTGTGGCCACGGCAGCCATCTTGTGACCATGAGGGGCCTTTGCTGATAGACCAGGATGACAAGCTGAGGCAGACAGAGTCGGAAGCTGGAGAACTGGCTACCTGCAAACATCACTGAGCTGCTCTCCCTTGGGCTTCTCATGCAGGAGCTCATGTTCCTGTGGTTTAAGCCGTTCTGAGCAGAGTTATCTGCTACTTGCAGCCTGAAGCGTGGTCAGTGGTAAACACAGCACTGCTTGGGGGTTACACGAGGGGTTGTGTATGCGAATCAGCACGCGGCCTCGTGCCACAAGGGCACCAAAACGGGGCTCTGCTCCCCTCCTGCCTCAGCCCCTGCACGCGTCAGGGCTCAACCAGAGAAGGCGGGCCAGCACAGGAGGCCCGTCTATGTTCACACTTGCACCTGGAGAGCTGTCTCAGGAGCTTTACCACCCAGAAGCGGCCCCTGTGATGGGGGGCCAGCCCAGCAAGTCTGAAATCCAGAGGAGGGGCTCACAGGCGTCTGGAGCCCTGGATGCAGTGGGACCCCTTTGTTTCAGGGAAGCCCTCAGCCTCACTTAAAGGCATTTGGCTTCACCCAGATTATCCAGGATCATCTGTCTCTCTTACTCCAGTGCAACTGGTTATGAACTTGAATTGCATCTGCAAAACACCCACGGCAACCGCGGGTTAGCGTTTGAATGGCTTGGACTGTAACCAAATGGCTCAGCAAGGTGGTCCAGTCGGAGGCCACCGAACATCCCCGGATCCAGCTTTTTCCTGAGCTGGATGGAAAACATCGCTCGCGTTAGCTTCCCTCCCTGTGTTCATCCCTCTGACACCCAGCGGCTCCTGAGCTTCAGGAAGCTCCTGGGCAGAGTGGACACTCGAGGCCTGGCTAGGAGCGGCGGCGCCAGGCGGCCGGAGGTCCCAGAGGCTCGCAGGCCGGCTGCCTTTCCTGAGCCAAGGCTCAGAGGGAACGACAGGACGGGCTCAGCGGGGGGCCGCGGAGGAAGAGCTAAAAATAAAGCCCGCAGAGCGGAGAGTGCGGCAGCGGAGAGGCCGGGGCCGGGGCCCCTTCTCAACGGGCCCCTGTTCCCGCTCCCCTGCTGAACGCGGGGCTCTGCCTTTACCGGGGGCCAGGTGCAGGGGGGAGCCCGAGCACCCCTCCAGTCCAGGCTGTTAATTCTGCTCTGTAATGCGTCCGACAGAAGCAGTGTGGCAGCCAGCGTGTGTGTGCTGCGAACGGTGCACGCGGCGGAGCGGCCCCACCTGCGGGAGCCGGCCTCGCTCGGGGCCACCCGGAACCGGCAAAGTCACGATAGAAATAAATGAAAGACGGGAAGGCCAGGGGCGATGGCCTCTGAAGACGTCATGGGATGAGCTAAGACGGCTGGATGGATGTGAATTTGTCAGGAGTCCCCCAGCGTGGTCAGGGCGCCTGAAGTAGGCAGGGAGAGGTTTGGGGTATGAGGAACAGGGAGGCTGGCACGGCTGGAGGTGTGCATGTGGGCAGACTGGAGGACGCTGGGGCCGATGGGGGCCCCACCACCGTGAGCATCGTCACGGCCAAAGGCAACTGACTGGTCTGGCAGTCCGGCCACCCGGGTCCTGGGAGGCTGCCCCGGGCCTGGGGAACCAACGACATGGTCTGCTCGTCACCCATCTGCATGCCTGAGGCCACCTGCCCAGCCTGCAACTGGAAAAGCAGGGTTCTGAACATGGGGTCACAGAGCATCCCCAACATAACCCCAGAGGCACAGAGCTGAGGCTGTTCCCGAGCCCCACCCCGACAGAAGCAGGAGAGCCCGGGACTCCTGGGCGCCTGAGGACTGAGACCCGCCTGGGCTGGGCCCTGACGGCCTGGGTGACCTTGGCCGGGTCGCCAGCCCTTTCCGAAGGACACATTTACTGCACAGATTGCTGTTCTTCAGTCGCTAAGTGTCCGACTCTGCAACCCTGTGGACTGCAGCACACCAGGCTCCCTGTGCATCACCAACTCCCGGAGCTTGCTCAGACCCACGTCCATCGAGTCGGTGATGCCATCCGACCATCTCATCCTCTGTCGCCCCCTTCTCCTCCTGCCTTCTGTCTTTCCTAGCACTGGGGTCTTTTCCAGTGAGTCAGTTCTTCACATCAGGTGGCCAAAGTATTAGAATTTCAGCTTCAGCATCAGTCCTTCTGATGAACACCCAGGACTGATCTCCTTTAGGATGGACTGGTTGGATCTCCTTGCAGTCCAAGGGACTCTCGAGAGTCTTCTCCACCACCACAGTTCAAAAGCATCAATTCTTCGGCGCTCAGCTTTCTTTATGGTTCAGCTCTCACATCTGTACATGCCCACTGCACACAAGACCCTTTAATCAAGACCCTTCTCCTGGCAGGAGGCCACCACCCAGACCCTAGGCTGCCGGCGGAAGTGCGGGCCCAGGCTGTGCCCTGAGGAAACCCGGCCGGGGACACGCCTCTGCCTGGGGTAGGCGTCCCTGGGGGATGCCGTGTCGCCGGCTCCTCCCTCCTCACTGTCTCTGCTCGTCCCGGCGCCTGCCCGCGGGCCCTGCCCTGGCTGGCACTCTCACTTGGCCGTGCACGGGGGTTTGGGGGCTTGCCGTGCTTTTCCGGGTAGAAGAGGACTGATGTCCGCCTGCCTTCTGCCTTTAATAGCGTGGTGAAGGCCACGTGTCTGAGGGACATCCCTGAAGATGCGTCACACGACCACTGGGAAAACCACAGCTTTGACCAGACGGCCCTCTGTTGGCAAAGTAACGCCTCAGTGTTTTAATATGCTGTCCAGGCTGGTCACGGCTTTTCTTCCAAGGAGCAAGCGTCTTTTAATTTCATGGCCACAGTCACCATCTGCAGTGATTTTGGAGCCCCCCAAAATAAAGTCTGTCCCTGTTTCCATTGTTTCCTCATCTGTTTCCCATGAAGTGATGGGACCGGATGCCACGATCTTAGTTGTCTGAATGTTGAGCTTTAAGCCAGCTTTTCACTCTCCTTTTTCACTTTCAATAAGAGGCTCTTTAGTTCCTCACTCTCTGCCATAAGGGTGGTGTCATCTGCGTTTCTGAGGTTGTTGATATTTCTCCCGCAATCTTGATTCCAGCTTGTGCTCCACCCAGCCCAGCATTTCGCGGGATGTGCTCTGCACAGAAGTTAGATAAGCAGGGTGACAACCCCCAGCGTGGGGCCTCCCTGGTGGCCCAGACTGTAAAGAATCTGCTTGCAATGCAGAGACCTGGCTTCGATCCCTGGGTCAGGAAGATCCCCTGCAGGAGGAAATGGCACCCCACTCCAGGATTCTTGCCTGGAGAATCCCAGGGACAGAGGAGCCTGGTGGGCTGCAGTCCCTAGGGTCGCCATGAGTTGGACTGGAGTGAGCATCTGACACTTTGGCACTCTCGCTTAACCGCCCACTGGAGGCTTCTTGTGCTCAAGCAGGACCCCCTGGAGTCAGGAGGAGCCAGTTGCCTGACCACCGCCTCCTCAGCCTGTGCCCAGTGGCACCGTTTGTTGAGGTTGGCTCCCGGGGTCTGTGGCTGTGAACGTGACCATGTGCAAGTCCCGAGGCATGGTGTACACTCCCCTGACCCCCGAGGCCCTGGCTCAGCATCCGGCCCGTGTTGCCCTGACACCCACGGGTGTCACGGGAGCACTCTGCTGGCACCGGGGTGACACCCGCTTCCTGACTCAGCGTAACGGGAGGGCACCAAGGCTCGCTCTGGGTGACCCCCTGCCGGCTCCTCCACCCAGAGGAAGGTTCCCCTCGTCCAGGCTTCTGCTGCCTCTTGCTCGCCTGTCTGTTTTGCCCTGCAGAGGAAGCGGCTCGGGCCGGAGAGGCTCTGAGCTTCTGAGCTCGTGAAGACGTGGAGATTTGGGGAGGGTGACCTATCTGGGGAGGGCATGGAACACCACACCCTTTCCCCACACCTTTCCATCGCTTCCACCTGTCTGTCTCTTCCACCAGCTCCGGGTGAGCCCTCGGGGTGTGGGCTGGGGGCCGTCCCTTCTCGGGAGCTGCACCCAGAAGCAGCGCCCTCACCGGCCTCGCCGGTCTCCCCGTCTGCCTGTCCCTCTCCGCAGCCTGAAGGGGCGCCGTGAAGCTCAGGGCAGCCACTTCGCTCCCTGTCTGTCTGGCTCGTTCTCTGGGGCAAAGGCCTCGTGCCTCAGCCCGGCACTCAGGGCCTTTCACCATCCCCACCTGCGCTCCCAGCACCCTCTGCCACTTCCCACCTCACACCTGCCAGCCACAGTCCGTCTCCCTGATCCCTCGAGGCACCGGGCCTTTGTTTGCACTCACAGCGACCTGAACCTGCCGTCCCTGAGAAAACTCCTGTTCATCCTTCAGCACCCAGCTCGAGTGACGGCTTTCCCCCGAGAGATGCCCCAGCCGGCATCACGCATGCCTCCTCTGTGCCTGCCCACACTCTGCAACTCGGGCAGGCCCCTGACACTCAGCGGGCACTGCCCACTGCCTGTGGAGGTCCCCACGCACAGCGAGCTCTCCGGGGCCAGACTCTCCAGGGCCGGCCTCCGGTTCCTATCAACAACACCGCCTGCCACTGCCATTACTGTTTATGGGGCTGCTGGGAGAAGGGACAGACGCAATGGTCTTCTCCAGCTTGAGCGAGGCTCTTCTCACGCTAAGCAGCACTCTAGGTGCTTCCTATGTATTGGCACTTTATCTTCAAATTCCCTGTGAGGTGGGTGCCAGAATGGTTACTGTTCTTGCCCCGTTTTACCGATGAGGATACGGAGGCTCGCAGTGGCAAGAATGATGCACACAGGTCAGCGCCCCAGAGCTGCACCCCCCGTCTGCACCGCCCTGCCCCACTTCACTGATCACCCCGCACCCAGCTGGGTTAGGGTTGATCACAGCGAGGAAAGGGAGGCTCACAGAGGGCAGGGACCAGCTCAAGGGCCCTTCCTGTCCCCCTGCCGTTGCCCCCCTAACCCCCGCAGGCCCGGCTGCCCTGGTGGGGCGGGAGAAAGGCGGAGGCCCACAAAGCCCTCATCTTTGCGGAGGGCGGCCCAGTGGGGCCCGCCTCCTTCTGTCTCCACCGCCCCACTCTGGCCTTTTCATCCTTCCTGGCAAACACAGCAAAGCCGCGGAGGAGGTCGGGGCGGCTCTTCCTTCTTTTTGGTCTCTTTCTGAAGGCGGAGCCCACTCTCGCCTCCCCCTGCCCAGCAGTGCCGGCCCCAGGCTGCCTGGCCAGGTGTCTTAAAGGGCCAGCTTCTCCTCGACAGCACAGGGCAGGGGCGGCGGGTAGACAGATGGCTGAGACTCGAGGCTTCGAGAGAATCCGCGGTCACCGAGTGGAGGGTGGCTTCGCTGGAGGCAGGGTCAGGCCCCGGGAGGGCTCGGCGCCCGCCCGGGGCTGCATGCATGTGCCCTTGCTGCCGAGACGTTCCCCAGGCTGCTTCCGTCCACAGGCCCATTGGTCCCGACACTTGCTCATTCACCGTCTGCCTCGGGGCCCTGGGCTGGGTGCTGGCCTAAGAACCTCAAGCGTCCTGCGTCCTCGCAGGGTGCGCGGGCTGGGCCCAGAGACCGGTTATAAGCCCATCCTCATCGGGCTGATTGGCCCATCCTCCCTGCAACTTTTGAGGCACAGGACAGGGAGGTCGGGGAGGGTGCAGAGTCGCCCCAAACATCGCAAACCGTTCAGCGGCCGGCAAGAGCTGACTTTGGGGTATGTATTATTCAACATTTCTGGGACGTGCACTTCTGTGATTCTCCTAGGAGGAGCTCAGACCCAGCGGTTGGCAGGGTTCCCTCTGGGTACGTGTGCGTTCGGCAGGTCAGTCACCACAGTTTGGCCAGTCAGAGCATCACATGATCCTGACTCCTGGTGGGTTCAGGGACGAGCATGCTTCCGAGTTGGTCCGTTGAGGGTCAGCCTGGCACTTCAGCAGGCTAACTCAGCCCAGAGATGATCTTCCTACTGGACTTGGAGCTTTGTAGATGTCAACGCCTCAAAGGCTGCCAGGGGAGAGACCTTGCCTGGGAGCGAAGCCCAGAGCGTCTGTATCCTGGTGACATTGTTTGGATGTGAGTCTGAGTGAACTCCGAGAGATGGTGATGAACAGGGAGGCCTGGCGTGCTGCGATTCATGGGGTCGCAAAGAGTCGGACACGACTGAGCGACTGAACTGAACTGAACGCCTCAAAGGCTGCCAGGGGAGAGACCTTGCCTGGGGCGAAGCCCAGAGCGTCTGTATCCTGGTGACATTGTTTAAGTACCTGGATCCAGCCATGCCTGAAGCTGGTCTCACCTAAACTTTAGTAAAAGCCAGCTCCTTTTTCAAGCGAGTCAGACTTTCTGGCACTCATTAAGAGACCTGGCTGATGGAACGAGACAATGAGGAGAGAAAGCTGGAGAGTGTTTGGGTATAGCTTGGAAGGAGTGACAGCAAAACACTGTGTCCGGATGGAGGGCTAAACGACATCGTATAAATCGTGGTGTTAAATATTCCGTCTGAAATTGCATCACTGCATCGTAACCCGCGTCTTCCCCTGGGGACCATCAGCTGTGCCTGCTCTGCTCACGCGTGTGCGGGAGGAGGGACTGTCTCGCGGGATTTGGAGGAGCCGAGGCTGCTGCCTGGGCCGAGTGAGCCTGAGGAGGCCAGCTGTGCACAGCAGGAGCCCCGAGGTTGACGGGGCCGTGATGGGCCCAGCAGCCCTTCTCTGCAGGCGGGCCGGCTGGGTGAGCTCCGGAGGCTGCGGCTGCGTGGATGTGTGGGAAGCTTGCGTGAGATCCAGGACCCTCATGGTTCTGCAGGCTGTGGTCGCTCCCGAGGGCCCCTCTGCACAAAGTACGTGCGTGTCCCCACGTGCAAGTTCATGGCCTGCTCTGCCCAGGCCCAGGGACCCTCAGAGGGCAGTGGGCGTGCCTGTGTCTGTTCTGTGTGCCCAACGTATCTGCACAGGGCTTTGTCCATGGAAGATGGTTAGGAAATGTGGGACAAATATCTCCAATGGCTTAAATATCTCCTGTCTGTTCTCCTGGGTTCCTAGTCAAGACGGTGGATGGAGGTGCTCTGGGAAGCGCCCTTTCTATCTTCAAACACACAGAAGTGCCAGAGAAAACCTTACCATGTAGGAGAACGCAGAGCCAAGGTCGCAGATTAGAAGGCAGGACGCCCGGCTTGTGGGGGGAGCGGGAGGCGGAGCTGAAATGCCCCCACGGGGTCAGGACTGGGGGTCTGAGGCCCAGGTGGCACAGGGGCAGGGGTCCCTGGGTGCTGCGGGAAGAGGAGGGGCCCATCCAGGAGCCGTCTCATCCAAGGACAGAGGCGAGAAAACCCCACCGACTGCTTCGGGATGCTGCCTAAGGTGGGGGCCCAGTTTCTCACCAGCTGTGTAGTGAGAAACCTTGAGCTAAGAAACGCATCTAGAAACCAGCCAGAATCAGGCCCTGGTGGGGGCAGAGACGGAACACCCCCCGATCACCACGATCGGGGGCCCCCCAGGGTCCTGACTTCTGTCAAAGCCGGGCTCAGGGCGGCCATCCCCATCATGACGGGCTGGGGTGGCAGCAACGCCAGAGAGATGAGAGGGGGCGGCTTCCCGAGAGACAGGGCAAGGCCTGGGAGGGAGGTGAAGGCCCGACCTCGAGAAAGAACTCAGAGCAGTTCCTCCCGAGCGAGGAAGAGCGGCTGAGATCACATCTGAGGAGGGACTCCGCAGGGGAGGAGGCTGGTATGCAGTCGGGAAGCTCAGCCGAGTCCCGGGTCCCTCGAACTTGGTTTTGTGACCAGTGTTCTAGGCTGTTCTGTTCCCTTCCCTTTCCTTTCTTCAAAGACAGAGAGCACTGGGGGCAAGTCAGCCTGCAAACCTGCAAGCTCTGACTAGAGGAAACAGACAGAGGAGGCCAGGTCCCGGGCGGGGCCAGGCTTAGGGGCCGGGAAATAAGTGGCAGCCACCGCCGAACCACCACAGTCTGGCCCTGGGTTTCCTCATTCACCGGGCGTGGCCTTTGGAGCCTCTGCAGTTATCTGCTCCTTTTTCCCTTCCTAAGGTGGTGGTTTGGTTGCTAAGTCATGTCCAACTCTTGCGACCCCATGGACTGTAGCCTGCCAGGCTCCTCTGTCCATGGGATTCTGCAGGCAAGAACACTGGAGTGGGTTGCCACTTCCTTCTCCAGAGGATCTTCCTGACCCAAGGATCGAACCAGGAGCCCCAGTTTTGTCTGGGACATCAGCATCACCTGACTCTCTTGCAGGTGGAGGCAGCCACATGCTGCAGTTCTGGCCAAGTTGAAGGAGGTGCAAGTTCCAGAGGGAGAAGCGGGGGGTGGGGGGGTGGGGGGCTCTCCCTGAATATCAAGGCAAAGCTCACTAGCAGAAAACCCTCCTGGCCCTCAGTGTCACTGGTCCATCTTATGCCTGGATAGCAGACGTGAGGTCTGGAGCTGCAGCAGCCATCTTGTAGCCATGAGCCAACAACAAAGGAGGTGAAATGGAAATAAAACTCAGGCTGTGGGGCAGACAGACCTGCCTTCCCCACTTTCTGGCTGTGAGGCCCTGGGTGTGTCACTTAGCCTCTCAGAACCTCACTTCCCACAGTGTACAGGATGGGGCAGAACCTCTCCCTTGCACAGTCCTGAGATGGTTAAACTATGCGCTGTCTGTGCATCCGCGTTTTGTCCTGTAAAGAGCTCTATGAATGTGTGGAGTTACTGTTACAACCATGCTGTAAAGAACAGTTACTTTAGGTCAAAAGAAAGAAGAGACCCTTTACTTCTCTTCTTGGAGAAAGATCCAAGGCTGGATATGGGCCTTAAGCCAACAGGCCCTGCTTCCCAGCTGATCAGCTCTGCAAACAGGAAGTGGCCGTCCAAACATTTGGAGCTGCAGGAGGCTAGCCCAGAGCAGGCCTCTTCCCTCCAGCACTGTGCTTTTCCGTGTCCCCACTGAGAGCACCTCAGAACTCAAGGACACGGTCCGCCCGGTGAGGAACTAGGTTCAAAGCCACCCCTTCTGGCTGCCCCGCCCGCCAGGCCACGCCAGACCAGCTTCCTTTCGGGCTGGAGGCGGACAGCAGCCCTCAGGAAGCCTCCACGGCTTCCTGCTGTCCCGAGGGAAAGGCTGACGTCCTCGCCATGACCTTGGTCGGCCCACTCCGGGCCTGCCTCTCCCGCTCCACGCCTCCAGCTGCTCGGGGCCCGGGTCCCTCCTGTCTGTGCCCTCTGCTTCCCGCGTTTCGTTTTCTGGAGCACTCTCCCCTCCTCCCGCCCCTGGCCCATCTCGCATCTCGCCAGGTGACCTGAGCTGCAGGAGGCTAGCCCAGAGCAGGCCTCTTCCCTCCAGCACTGTGCTTTTCCGTGTCCCCACTGAGAGCACCTCAGAACTCAAGGACACGGTCCGCCCGGTGAGGAACTAGGTTCAAAGCCACCCCTTCTGGCTGCCCCGCCCGCCAGGCCACGCCAGACCAGCTTCCTTTCGGGCTGGAGGCGGACAGCAGCCCTCAGGAAGCCTCCACGGCTTCCTGCTGTCCCGAGGGAAAGGCTGACGTCCTCGCCATGACCTTGGTCGGCCCACTCCGGGCCTGCCTCTCCCGCTCCACGCCTCCAGCTGCTCGGGGCCCGGGTCCCTCCTGTCTGTGCCCTCTGCTTCCCGCGTTTCGTTTTCTGGAGCACTCTCCCCTCCTCCCGCCCCTGGCCCATCTCGCATCTCGCCAGGTGACCTCGGCCCCAGCGCCCTCCTCCTCTATCAGGAAAAAGATTCCAGAACGTCCGCTCACAGCGGCCCCCTGCAGCCTCACACGGCTGCTGCACAGAGCCGGCGCTCAGCACACGCGGGAGGCACGCGGGGCGCCCTGGAATCTGAAACGGGGCGAGCTCTGTTCACTGAGCACCTAAACCAGCCAGGCAGGGCCTCACGGCGTCTTCACAGCCACGCGCGCAGGCAGGAACCGCAGTCTCCATTCCGCCCCAGAGGAAACAGGGCTCGGAGGGGGCCAGTGACTTTCCCAAGGGGTCACGTCGGCAGAGGTCCTGCCAGGAGGTGAACCTCGGTCCCAAGCCCAGCGTCCTGCCCTGGCGGAGCCGGCACAGGGCTCCGGCCCGTCTGTTTCCTCACCTGGAGAAGGGGGACAGCCTGCCTCCCAGGGCTGGCGGCGGGGGGGACTCGGTGAGTTAAGTCACCTGAGCGCTCAGGGGCCGGCCCATCTTAGGTGCTCAGGAACTCTTGGCTGTTGCCATCAGAGTATCGCACGGATCAGTCAAGACAAACGTGAATAAACATATCCTATTACCCGCCCGCCATGAATATGCAAATGGCGGGCCTTGAACAGGCCCATGGATGGATGGATGGATGAGTGGATGAGTGGATCCATGAACACGTGAACAACAAGGAACCGTGAGGACGAGTGGGGAGGAGGAAAGCCCTGGAAAATGGGAGGGGATCCCCGACCCCAGCCCCCCGCTCACCTGTAGCGCCGCAGCTCGCCCTCCAGTCGCTGGAGCCCGCGCTGCAGGCCGGGCACCTGGCGCGCCAGCGCCTCGAGCTCGCGGACGCGCCCCAGGCTGCGGAGCACCGCCTCCCGGGCCTCCTCCGCGCGCCGCCGCACCTCGGCCTGGCCCCGGCGCAGCCGCCCCGCATGGGCCTCGGCCGCCGCCAGCGCGCCCCGCGCCTGCCGCAGCTCCCGCGCCGCCGCCTGGGGCTCGCCGCGCGCCGCCTCCTGGGCGCCCTCCTGGCTCTTCCAGAGGCCGACCTGCCGGGACAGGGCGGCAGGGCGGGCGGTGAGCGCCTCGCGCGGGACCCCGACCCGGCCCCGAGCTGCCCTGCCCACTCCTAGCCGCTAGCTCCTTAAGAGCGAGGTTTCCTTCTGTTGCGTTTATTGCCGTGCCTTCAGGCGCCTAAAATAGGCCTGGCACACAGTAGGTGTTCAGTAAAGACTTAAGGAGGGAGAAGGGAAATGGCAGCCTCCTCCAATATTCTTGCCTGGAGGATCCTGAGGACAGTGGAGCCTGGAGGGCTGCCGCCTACGGGGTCGCACAGACTCGGACACGACTGAAGTGACTT
The DNA here is from genome assembly GCA_006410635.1 of Cephalophus harveyi. Lineage (NCBI taxonomy): Eukaryota > Metazoa > Chordata > Mammalia > Artiodactyla > Bovidae > Cephalophus > Cephalophus harveyi. Next base: position 67,727 of record SJYT01023810.1, on the reverse strand, counting down.
AGCAGCAGCAGCAAAGGCTGACCCTGGACGATCTGACTCCACAGAACAGGAGTGACTCCCCGCCCAGGCTTGGCTTCTGGGATGCCCGGGGGCGCGGCCCTTGCATTGGCCACGAAAATCTGCGCCTGGACCCCGGGCGCTTCTGGGCCTCTCCCTGCCCCTCGGGGCAGTGCCCGGGCCGCGTGGGGAGCAGGCGGCTCCTTCAGAGGCCGTTCTGGGCCTCGTCTGATCCCGCACGTCTTGCCATCCCCTTTGGCACAAGGCTGGTGCTCAAGTGCGTGCTGACTGAATCGCAGACGCCTGCCCTGGGTCCGTGCCTCTCTCGGCGCCCGGCCCCCACAGCGCTGGGGGGCCTCTGCCTGCCCGATGGACAGTGTGGCACTATTGAGCCCCGGGGACGCGAGCAGGCCCCGAGGCAGGCCCTGCGATGTCTGTTGAGTGACTGCAGGGAGCTGCGGGTAGACCCCGTTAGGCAGGGAGCTCCTTAAGGGCCGGACAGAGTCTTCCTCACACCTTATCTCCTAGGCCTCCCGGAAGCCTCTAGAGGCCTATGTGAGACCGTCCGGGTTTCCTGGAAGGGGCCGGGCCTGGATCAGAGGGCAAAAGGAGACGGGTGCGGGTGGGGATGGTTTCCTCAGTGGGACTGCGGTTTGGGGGTGGAATGGGCGATATGAGTAGGGGAGAGGCCCCGAGCGGGTGGAGCGGCTGGGCGGCAAGTAGGCTCAAGCCAGGCGGGCTGCCCCCTGCTCGTCCCCTCCTGCCCGGGAGGGGCTCTCAGCCCCCGCGGTCGCCGGGGCCGTCCTTACCCGCCCACCCGCTTCCGCCCCGTCCGCGGGCGCACCTGTAGCGCCAGGCAGCGCGCGTCGCTGCTCTGCAGCGCGGCCCGCAGGTCCTCCACCAGCTCGCGCAGGCTGCTGTTTTCCTCCTCCAGCCGCGCCAGGCGCTCGCCGTCGGGGCCGCTGTCGGGGCCGGGCGGGCGGGCAGCTCGGCGGCGGCGGCGGCGCGGGCGACGCAGGCGGATCTGCGTCTCGATGTGCTCGCTCAGAGCGCCGCGGGGCAGACGGGGCCCGGCGCGGGTGCCGAAGTAGCCGCAGAGGCGCGCGTGGAACTGGCGGAAGGTGAGCTCGGGCGGCTCCGCGCGCAGCGCCAGGCGCGCCTCCTCCTCGGCATCCTCGTCCCACTCGGCGGCCTCCCCAGCGGCCGCGTCCCCCGAGATCACGTCCCCAGAGTTCGTGTCTCCGGCGGCCGAATCCCCGGAGGCCTCCCCGGGGGCGGCAGCCCCCTCGAAGCGCAGTCCCAGCACCGCGCAGAGCGCGCGGAAGTCGGCGCGGGGCAAGCGGCCGGACCCTCGGCAGTCCAGGTGGTGGAAGACCTCCTGCAAATACTGGTCCAGGCCGGTGGCCAGCACCACGATCTCGTTCTCCACGCCGCGGTCCAGCCCGTAGTGGTGCGCCAGGGCGCTCAGGAGCCACTGCGTGCGCCGCGCCGGCCGCCGGTACGGGTCACTCGCCGCGCCTTCCATGCCGGCTTCCGCGCCCGGGCCGCTGGGCTCCAGCGCGGCGGAGCGCCCCTCCTCCGGTCCCTCCGCCCACCACTTCCAGGGGCGGCCCCGGCTTTCTCGAAAGGAGGGGCTTAGCGGCGGCTGGAGCGGAGCCGGCGGCGTCTAGCGGCGGCGCTGTGTTTACCCGGGTGGGCTTGGCGGGGGCTGGGGAAGGGGACCCAGCGGCCCCGAGGTCCCCGTGGGGCTGCCCCCGCCTGGCCTCTCTCCCGCTCTCGGCGACCCCTCATCGCTCCCGGGGCGTTCCTGGCGCCTCCTCTTCTCTTCCCACTCCGGGGTCTGTCCGCTTTCAACTCCCTCCTTGTGCAGAGTGTGCCCCAGGTAGGGGTGGGCGTGGGTGCGGGATGGAAGCTGGGGGGCGCTGGAGGGTGGCGGCCTGGTTCTCTTGCTGGGGGCGTGTCCCCACGCCCACGCGCCCCTCCACCCTTCTAGCTGGACATCCAGGAGAGTCCGGCGAGCTCGCCTGGACCACCATAGCCCCGTAAGAGCGGGGAAGCACCTTCAAGTCACCTACTGGGTCCCCAAACCGACTTCCAGCTCCGCCAGGGCGGGGGCACGGCCCTCGCGTGGTAATCAGCCGAGGAAAACCAACCTGGAGAAAGAGGGGATGCCTCAGGGCGGTCCCGGTGGACAGAAACCCATCGGAACCAGAACCTTGCTCTCTAAGCTCTGGGTGTGTTGGAGCCGGAGGCGGGGTAGGAAAGCTGAGGTCTTCTTTCTTCCCAGCACTTTGTGCCAAATACTGGTGAGCTGGCCCTGTAACCAGAACCATTGACTAGGGAGCTGGGGGCTTAGCCAATCAGGTAGCTGTCTGGCCAGACATTTTCTCTGATGCACTAGAACACCTTTCTGGAAGATAAGTCAGCCTCCCAGGTAAAGTAAGGCTGCTTTTACATTTTTCTTTTCTTTTTTTTTTTGCCCAGGAGAGGTGTAGACATGTCCTAGTCTGATGTCTGCAGTGGGACGTGTCTTCCAGCCTCGAGGGAGCAAGAAGCCGCTTTCTTCAGCTGCCCGAGGCTAAGATGGGCAGCATCTGGCCTCGTGTACAGCTCTAGGAATTCAGACGTCAAGTCCTGGAGTTTGAAAAAGAACGAGCGGTCTGTCTCCTCTGGTGCAGCACCCAGAGTGAGCACTTTGTCAGCTGGGCAAACTTCTATTCGTTCTTGACGACTTTGCCCACCGTGTGTCTCTGCCAGGAAGAGTTAGGTGCTTCTTCTCAACCTAAAATGTTTTGTGTGCGCATTAAAAAAAAACTATTAAAGTAGTGGCAGTTCCCCGGGGGCTCAGTGGTAAAGAATCCACCTGCCAATGCAGGCAGCATGGGTTCGATCCCTGGGTCAGGAAGATCCCCCGGAGGAGGAGAAGGCAACCCACTCCAGTATTCTTGTCTGGAGAATCCCACGGGCTACAGTCCATGGGGCTGCAAAGAGATGGACACGACGTAGCAACTAACGGTTTGGTGAAGCGTTTCACGTCAGCTCCACATCTTGGTTTCTCCCTGAGAACAACACACGCGCAGGGTGTTCACTGCAGCGTCGCTTACGATAGTGGGAACCTGGAGGCGCCGCTCCACCCAGGGTGAGCAGCCAAACAAGGGTGAGTGAAAAGGCGAGCTGCGGCACGTTGAGTCCAACGCAACCCCGACGCCACAGCAAGCCGGCCCACAGTGGTACTGCGTATTTTCTGTGCGGACGTGTGTGGGAGTGCGTAGAGAGCTACAGAGGGGCTCGCAGACAGACTCAGCGGCTGTCTTCAGGGGTTGGAGGCATTTCGCTTTCACTGTAACATCTTCCTTTTTCACAGGACAGTGTATTTGCTTCTGTTCTTTTTTTTAGGGGAAAGACTTTTGTTACCATTTACAGCCCACAGAGTTCACCCATTTAAGGTATATAAATAAATGGCTTCTGGCATATTTATAGAGCACAGAACCGTCGTCACAGCTTCGTTTTACCTTTGCACGTATTTGGCTGCACCTCCGTGCCCCCTGGACCCTCCCGCCCTCGCCTCCGGCACCGCCTCCCTCACTGAGCTCCTGGCGGTCCTTCTGACTCACCTCGGGGCCTTTGCACCCGCCTCCCCCAGGTGCTTAGAGCCTGCCTCCTCACCCCCAAGTCCCTTGAGCCAAAGTCACCTCCTCTGCCAGGGCTTCAGTGACGTTGCAAGCCCTCTGCACCCCTAACAGACTCTCTCGCCTGGTGTGTCAGTCTGTCTGCCTGTATGACAGACGCTGTCAGCCACAAGGGTAGGGACGTGTGCCTGTCTGACCACCGGGCTCGGTGTTGGGGACACTGAGCGATGACCTCCAGCTCCCATCTCAGCTGCCTCCAAGCAACCACTGCCATCTATCTGCAGGCCTGCCTTCAGGGCTGAGGTTCACAGGCCAGAGACCCAGTATGGCCCTGGTGCCCAACACAGGGCCTGGCATTAAGTAGGCACTGCTGCTGCTGCTGGTAAGTCACTTCAGTCGTGTCCAACTCTGTGCGACCCCATAGACAGCAGCCCACCAGGCTCCCCCGTCCCTGGGATTCTCCAGGCAAGAACACTGGAGTGGGTTGCCATTTCCTTCAATGCATGAAAGTGAAAAGTGAAAGTGAAGTTGCTCAGCGACCCCATGGACTGCAGCCTACCAGGCTCCTCCGCCCATGGGATTTTCCAGGCAAGAGTACTGGAGTGGGGTGCCATTTCCTTCAATGCATGAAAGTGAAAAGTGAAAGTGAAGTTGCTCAGCGACCCCACGGACTGCAGCCCACCAGGCTCCTCCGCCCATGGGGTTTTCCAGGCAAGAGCGCTGGAGTGGGGTGCCAGTGCTTTCTCCTCAGTAGGCACTAGTTACACTGTTTTGTTTGAACGCATTTTTGTAGACGTGAACACACGGCTTCAGAAGGAAATCACTGGCGTGTCTGGAATTGGAGCATCCTTTCGCCCGGGGATGATGGAGTCCGTGAGGTTCCAAATGTCGGTGACTGGTTGGACCCCCTAACTGGACCGTAGAAACTTCTAGGTTGGGAGTCCCACCACCCGAGGGGTTGCTGTGCACCTTTAGAACGTTGACTCTGAAGTTCCGAGCTGCGACTTGCAGATGAATCTGGCTCAGTCTCATGTTAATGCTGAAAGCTGATGACCCAGACGAGACCACCGCTGCCGCTGCAGCTGGCGACTGCTTTTGGGGAGGGAATCCTTTCAGCAGTCAGCATTGAAAGCCTTTAGGCCTCCGCCCCCCGCAGCTCTGCGGGGGCAGGGGAGTATGGGGTGATAAAGGGGGGCTGTCAGGCCTGTCTGTCTGTGGGGCTGTGTTACCAGGCGCCTCTGAAATCATTCCGGTTGGACCCACTAGGTTTTTGTTTCAGATTCCAAGTGAGCAGACTCGGAAGTCTCCTGCGCTTTTGTCTGGGCTGGGGGATGGGTGTGTGTCTGTGTGCGGGAGAGGCCCTTGGAGAGAAGCGATGTTTCTGAAGTCAGCTCAGTATTGTTTGAGCCATTCCAAATAGTATGTTGTTCACAGGGTCTTCTAACAGCCCAGAAAAATGCTAGAAAGCAAAAACATCCCCCGTGGCGGCAACAAGAGAACAGAGCTCTTCTGATGCGCTGTTTTCAGATGTTTTCCATGCATTTGGGCATGAAAGAACTTCGGGAGTGACAGGACATTCTCTGTCTTCACTGGCATGGAAGTTATTAATACACGACTGTTACACGTCAATCAAAGCACTTACAAGGGCGAATTTTTCAGGACGTTTCGGTTGTACCTCCTTAAGCCTGACATAAAGAGACGAGCTGGGATGCTGCTGCCGGGATCTGTCTTTGCACATCAGCCGTCTTCCTAAGTGGCTCTGCCATCACTACCATTCCTGGGCAGCATTCTTCTCGAAGGCTAGTCCATGCGCCTGCTTAGGACTGACCCAGGAGGTGGACATCGCGGTTTCTCTCCAGTCCAGTAACACTGTCAAGAGTTGGCTCTGTCTCCGGGGCGACTTACTGCCCAGCTGAGGGGCATGGACACTTTACAAGCCCTTGATGTTGGCAAGCTGTTTGTCAGAAAGTGTGTATCATCCTGCCCAGTCCCCTGGAGCATCTGGGATTGTCTGAGGGCTGTCGTTTTTGGTGTTGAAGCTTTTACATTTTTAAGAGTCTTGGTGGGGGGAATTGGCTGAGTGTTTAGACATCGTTTTACTTCTATTAAAAATGGGCCCTGGACTTTCCTGGTGGTCCAGTGGTTAAGTTTCTGCCTGCCAATGCAGGAGGCACATGTTGGAACCCTGATCTGGGAGCATCCCACATGTCTCGGAGCAACTAAGCGTGCGTGCCACAACTCCTGAGCGCTGCGACCACTGAAATCTGCGCTCTGAAGCCTGTGCTCCCCCAGAGAAGCCAAACTGCCGTGAGTAGCCGCTGCGCTGCAGCCAGAGAGGCGCCCACTCACCCCAGCTACAGGAGGCCCACTCACCCCAGCTACAGCAAGCCCACTCACCCCAGCTACAGGAGGCCCACTCACCCCAGCTACAGGAGGCCCACTCACCCCAGCTACAGCAAGCCCACGTGGCAACAGAGAGAGAGCAAGGCCACAAATAAACACATAGGAAGAAAGGGGCCCGAGCGAATTCCCCAGGGGTCCAGTGAGTGGCTAAGACTTAGTGCTTCCACTGCCAGGGGCCTGGCTTCAATCCGTGGTCAGGGAAATGAGGTCCCACAAACCGCGTGACCAACCTAGACAGCATATTAAAAAGCAGAGACAGTACTTTGCCGACAAAGCTCCGTCTAGTCAAAGCTGTGGTTTTTCCAGTGGTCATGTATGGATGGACTATAAAGAAGAGTTGGACTATAAGGAAAGCTGGACACCAAAGAACTGATGCTTTTGGACTGCGGTGCTGGAGAAGACTCTGGAGAGTCCCTTGGACTGCAAGGAGATTGAGCCAGTCCATCCGAAAGGAAATCAGTCCTGAATATTCATTGGAAGGACTGATGCTGAAGCTGAAACTCCGACACTTTGGCCACCTGAGGCGAAGAACGGACTCATTGGAAAAGACCCTGATGCTGGGGAAGATTGGAGGCAGGAGAAGGGGATGACAGAGGATGAGATGGTTGGATGGCATCACCGGCTCAATGGACACGAGTCTGAGAAAACTCCGGGAGGTGGTGATGGACAGGGAGGCCTGGCGTGCTGCCGTCCATGGGGTCGCAAAGAGTCGGACACGACTGAGCGCCTGAACTGCACTGAACTCAACTGAGGAATCTTCTCGCCCAGGCGGCTGTGCAGCGGCTGAGGCGGGGAGCCCCGCCCCCAGGAGAACCCCGCCCCCAAGAGGGGAGCCCCGCCCTGGGGCCACGTGCGTCTCCTAGCAACCGTCAAACTTAGTTAGGAGGCGGGTCCTCGGGCCTCCCTACCGGCGGGGCGCACCGACTGCGTCCTGGGAGCCTTCTCGCCGCGGCGGCTGTGGGAGCTGACCGACGCCGCGGTCCGAGCCCTCACGACTGCCCAGCGTGTCCCCAAGCAGGTACCCCCTGCACACCCCGCCCACCCGGCCCCCAGTGCATCTGGGCA
>SJYT01023810.1:0-60459 GCA_006410635.1 Cephalophus harveyi | reverse complement strand
GTGCATCTGGGCAGCCCCTCAGCGTTTCCCGGTGGCCTCCGTGGAGGGCGCTTGGGCCCTGAGCCCAGCACTCCATGCCCGGCGGGCCTGGCCCGGACCGTCCTCGCCCCGCTTGGTGTCAGCGTGCTGTCCCCGGACGACACGCTCACACTGTGCTTGGGTACAGCTCTGCGGGAGCAAAGGGGGCTTCCTCCCTACCCCTCCTCGCGCTTCCCGGGAGTGGGACTCAGCCTGTGCGGGCAGCCCCCTGACAAACGCCGGTGAAAAGAGCAACACCTGGGAGCGGGAAGGCGGGGCGCCGGCTGGAGGAGCCGGCTGTGCTCCTTATCATGATTCTGTTTCCTTCAGTCTTGACTGGGTTCTCTGTGTGGCCGGCAGTGTCGGCGGCCTTGGCTGGTCACTGGGACGGAGCGGGGCACCCGAGGAGGACGGTGGGGCCGCTGCGGGCTGTCGGCTTCCCTGCGGGAGCCCTGGGGTGACCGCGGCGCCGCCCTCTCCCTGCAGCCGCCCAGGCCTCGCAGCAGCATGTCGCTGCAGGCCTGGCAGTGGGAGGATGAGGACCAGGCCAGCATGGGCCCCGTGTCCTCCGTGGGCAGCTTTCAGCAGTCCGGGAGCGAGTGTGAAGCCGATGAGGCCCTGAGGGACACGGCCTGGGCCCGGGAGTCAGACTCGGAGCAGCGGGGCAGCAGCGAGTCCCCGGAAAGGCCCGCCAGCGCCCTCCTCTCCGACGCGCCGCACGTCGTCCCCTGCAAGTTCATCGTCTCTCTGGCCTTCCCGCTGACTTCAGGTAAGTGTTAGGGCAGAATTCCAACGTGCTCTGCGGAGAGGAGGTGCACCACTGACCTTTGCCCACGAGCTTGAGGCTCCCCTAAGCGGGGTGGCCGATGCCAGGACCAGAGGTCCAGAGAGAAACCGTCATGTTAGGGCCCACTGTGGGCCAGGGAGGGAGTGGTGTCACAGACTGCGGAGACTTATCCTCTCAAAGTCCCAAGAGGCTCAGTTCAGTCAGTCAGTTCAGTCACTCAAATGTGTCCAACTCTTTGCGACCCCATGGACTGCAGCACGCCAGGCCTTCCTGTCCATCACCAGCTCCCGGAGTTCACTCAAACTCATGTCCATTGAGTTGGTGATGCCATCCAACCATCTCATCCTCTGTCACCCCCTTCTCCTCCTGCCCTCAATCTTTCCCAGCTCCAGGGTCTTTTCCAATGAGTCAGTTCTTCGCATCAGGTGGCCAAAGGATTGGAGTTTCAGCTTCAGCATCAGTCCTTCCAGTGAATATTCAGGACTGATCTCCTTTAGAATGGACTGGTTGGATCTCCTTGCAGTCCAAGGGACCCTCAAGAGTCTTCTCCAACATCACAGTTCAAAAGCATCAGTTCTTTGGTGCTCAGATTTCTTTATGGTCCAACTCTCACATCCATACATGACCACTGGAAAAACCATAACTTTAACCAGATAGACCTTTATCGGGAAAGTAATGTCTCTGCTTTTGAATATGCTGTCGAGGTTGGTCATAAATCTGCAGTGATTTTGGAGCCCCCCAAAATAAAGTCTGACACTGTTTCCACTGTTTCCCCATCTATTTCCCATGAAGTGATGGAACCGGATGCCATGATTTTAGTTTTCTGAATGTTGAGTTTTAAGCCAACTTTTTCACTCTCTTCTTTCACTTTCATCAAGAGGCTCTTTAGTTCTTCACTTTCTGCCATAAGGGTGATGTCATCTGCATATCTGAAGTCATTGATATTTCTCCCAGCATTCTTGATTCCATCTTGTGCTTCATCCAGCCTGGCATTTCACATGATGTACTCTGCATACAAGTTAAATAAGCAGGATGACAATATACAGCTTTGACGTACTGCTTTCCCGATTTGGAAACAGTCTGTTGTTCCATGTCCAGTTCTAACTGTTGCTTCTTGACCTGCACACAGATTTCTCAGGAAGCAGGTTAGGTGTTCTGGTATTCCCATCTCTTGAATAATTTTCTACAGTTTTTGGTGATCCACACAGTCAAAGGCTTTGGTGACATTAAGAAAGCAGAAGTAGATGTTTTTCTGGAACTCTCTTGCTTTTCCCATGATCCAAAGGATGTTGGCAATTTGATCTCTGGTTCCTCTGCCTTTTCTATAACCAGCTTGAACATCTGGAAGTTCATGGTTCACGTATTGTTGAAGCCTGGCTTGGAGAATTTTGAGCATTACTAGTGTGTGAGATGAGTGCAATTGTGCGGTAGTTGGAGCATTCTTTGTCATTGCCTTTCTCTGGGATTGGAATGAAAACTGACCTTTTCCAGTCCTGTGGCCACTGCTGAGTTTTCCAAATTTGCTGGCATATCGCGTGCAGCACTTTCACAGCATCATCTTTCAGGATTTGAAACAGCTCCAAATGGCAACCCACTCCAGTATTCTTGCCTGGAGAATCCCATGGACAGAGGAGGCTGCAGTCCATGGGGTCGCAAAGAGTCGGACACGACTGAGCGACTTCACCTCACCTCACCACTGGAATTCCATCACCTCCACTAGCTTTGTTCCTAGTGGCTGGTGATGTCATTTATGCTTTCTGCAGATAAAGAAGAGATTAAGGCACTTCCCCCTGCCCCCGTATAAACTGATTGTCAGTCCCCTAATTCTGGGTTTAAATGCAGATTCTCAGATGTATTAGATCAAAATCTACTTGTAGATTTTTAATGATAGCCATTCTGATCAGTGTGAGGTGACACCTCATTGTAGTTTTTTCATTTCGCTGATGATTGTGGCATCGGGAGCATCTTTCCACGCGCCTCTTGGCCGTCTCTGTGTCTTGGAGAAATGTCTGTCTTCTGCCCATGTTTTGATTGGGTTTTTCTGTTTTTGATATTAAGCTGTATAAGCTGCTTGCATGTTTTTGAAATTAATTCCTTGTTAGTAGAGTCGTGTGCAAATATTTTCTCCCGTCCACAGGCTGCCTCTTTGTGCTGTCTGTGGCTTCCTTTGCTGTGCAAAAGCCTTTAAGTTGAATGAGGTTCCATTCGCTTCGTTTCCTTTGTATTTCCATCACTCCGGGAGATGGATCCCCGAAATGTTACTGCAGGTTATGTCAGAGAGTGTTCTGCCTATGTTTTCCTCTAGGAATTTTAGAGTATCTGGTCTTATATATAGATCTTTAGTCCCTTTGAGTGTATTTCTGCGTATGGTGTCAGGATATGTTTTAATTTCATTCTTTTGTATGCAGCTGTCCAGCTTGCTGGCACCGCTTACTGAAAGAGATGGCCTTTTCTCCATTGTTATATTCTTCCCTCCTTTGTTATTTATTAGGTGACCGTAGGTGCGTGAGGTTCAACTCTGGATACTCTACTTGTTCCAATGATCTGTATTTCTGTCTCTGTGCCAGTACCACAGTGTTTCGATCACTAGAGCTTTGCAGTCTAGTCTGAAGTCAGGAAGCCAGAGTCCTCCAGCCCTGGTCCTCTTTCTCAGTGATACTTGGCGTATTCAGGGCCTTCTGCGTTTCCATGCACACTTGAACCGCTGTTTGTTCTGGGTGCGTGAAGAGGGCCGCTGGCAGTGTGGCCGGGGGCGCGTGGGATCGGCAGTTTGCTTTGGGGGGCACATCACTGGCACAGTGCTGCCTCCCCAGGTCTGATGGCACGCGGCCTGTGCTCCCATCTTCGTGCTCTTCAGCTTCTTCGCCGGCATCTGACAGTTTGTGGAGCACAGGTCCCTTGCCTGCGTAGGTAGGTTTATTCCTCGGCGTATCCAGCGGTTCTCCGTTTTTTGACATGTCTTTTTTGTTGTCCTGCTTGAGATCTCCGCCCATGATGATGCATTTCCGCATCGCCTTGTAGTTCTGTTGAAGACTGCTTCGGATATTTTGTAAACTGTTTGGTTAGATGTGTACCATGTTCAAAACTGACCCATCTTTTCTTGGCAGATTGAATTCTTTGTCACTGTGTGTGACCTCGTTTATGTATAATGGTATTTTTATCTTTGGTCTGTTGATACCATGCAGACATGCAAAAGATACCTGCAAACGCCGCCCCGAAGGATACTGGCGGTTCTTTGATCACCTTCGACCTTCACATCTCTTGCAGCTTCTCTTAGACTTGTTTTTCTTATTTTGGCCTCTTCTCCAGAGGCGTTTATAAAATAGATCGCTGTGCAGCTCCACTTAAATACTTGCCTGAAAGTATTTTTACAGCATCAGTATCTTTGAAGAAACTATCTCTTTGGTTAGGTATAAAAGTCTAGCTTCAATGTTTTTTCCTTAAATACCTGAATATTTATGAACTTATCCATGAATGTTTATGCAAGTTGTTTACGTATCCTGTCCTACAACTTGCTTCTTAAAACTCTGATAGTGTATCTCGGATATCTTATCGGATACGCGCAGACTTGGTTTGCCTTGTCGGCATTGGTTTTAAACACCTGTGTGCTATAGTGCTCCATCCTGTGTGTCTCATTTACCCTGCCCTGTGTTGGTGAACATGTAAGTTGTCTCCAGTGAGTCAGTAGACATCGTCGTATGGACATTTCTGGGCTTGTGTGTGGGTCCTTGGGGCGCCTGAATTTCAGGAAGTGCAATTGCTGGGCTTAAGATGCGTATGTATGTTTTTTGGATTGTTGTTCAGTCGCTCAGTCGTGTCTGACTCTTTGCAACCCCACAGACTGCAGCACGCCAGGCTTCCCTGTCCTTGACTATCTCCTGGAGTTTGTCAAACTTATGTCCTTTGAGTCCGTGATACCGTCCCACCATCTCATCCTCTGTGGTCCCCTTCTCCTCCTGTCCTCAATCTTTCCCAGCATAAAGGTCTTTTCCAGCGAGTCAGCTCTTTACATCAGTGGCCAAAGTATTGGAGCTTCAGCTTCAGTCCTTCCAATGAATATTCGGGATTGACTTCCTTTAGGATTGACTGGTTTGATCCCCTTGCTATCCATGGGACTCTCAAGAGTCTTATCCAGCACCGCAGTTTGAAGGCATCAATTCTTCGGTGTCAGTCTTTTTTATTGTCCAGCTCTCATAATTACGTGTGACTACTGGAAAAACCATAGCTTTGACTAGACGGACCTTTGTAGACAAAGTATTGTCTCTGCTTTTTATCTGCTGTCTAGAATTGTCTTCCAAGGAGTAAGCGTCTTAACTTTCTGGATAGTTATTGCACTGCCCGCCCGTTTGGGGAGCGGTATTGCTGCCCTGCCTGCCCGTCTGGGGATCGCTATTGTTGCATTGCCCGCCCGTCTGGGGAGCGGTATTGCTGCCCTGCCCGCTGCCCTGTTGCAGCATTTGGAACCTGTGGATGGGCGATGGGAGAGTGTGTGACCTGCTGGCCCGCGGCGGCTTGAGTCTGGAGGCGGGTCTGCGAAGCGGACAGCTTCTTCGCCACCTCCCCTCACCAGGACTCCTCCTGACCCTGAGGAGGAGCTGTGAGAAGCTCATTCCTGAAGACCTTGGGAGGCACCTCCCATGTACAGCAGCCTCCTGGGCGATACACCGTTGATACTTTACAGCGACAGCCTTAAAATTGTCAGTCTTAGAGAAGGCGGCTCAGAGGAAGCCGTGTGGGGTTCCTGAGTCACCTTCTTGCTGTGTTAATACTCAGCCTGGAGGCTCCAGCCAGCGGTCAAGGGCAGGCCTGGGGGGCTCTGCCTCTTGGGGAAGCTCAGACTCCCTCTGTGTCCTGCCCGCCCCGCTGCCCACGTCCTGCTCACAGGCAGAGGAGCCGGGGGCTACATGCCTGGAGAATCCCACAGGCAGAGGAGCCGGGGGCTACATGCCTGGAGAATCCCACAGGCAGAGGAGCCGGGGGCTACATGCCTGGAGAATCCCACAGGCAGAGGAGCCGGGGGCTACATGCCTGGAGAATCCCACAGGCAGAGGAGCCGGGGGCTACATGCCTGGAGAATCCCACAGGCAGAGGAGCCGGGGGCTACATGCCTGGAGAATCCCACAGGCAGAGGAGCCGGGGGCTACATGCCTGGAGAATCCCACAGGCAGAGGAGCCGGGGGCTACATGCCTGGAGAATCCCACAGGCAGAGGAGCCGGGGGCTACATGCCTGGAGAATCCCACAGGCAGAGGAGCCGGGGGCTACATGCCTGGAGAATCCCACAGGCAGAGGAGCCGGGGGCTACATGCCTGGAGAATCCCACAGGCAGAGGAGCCGGGGGCTACATGCCTGGAGAATCCCACAGGCAGAGGAGCCGGGGGCTACATGCCTGGAGAATCCCACAGGCAGAGGAGCCGGGGGCTACATGCCTGGAGAATCCCACAGGCAGAGGAGCCGGGGGCTACATGCCTGGAGAATCCCACAGGCAGAGGAGCCGGGGGCTACATGCCTGGAGAATCCCACAGGCAGAGGAGCCGGGGGCTACATGCCTGGAGAATCCCACAGGCAGAGGAGCCGGGGGCTACATGCCTGGAGAATCCCACAGGCAGAGGAGCCGGGGGCTACATGCCTGGAGAATCCCACAGGCAGAGGAGCCGGGGGCTACATGCCTGGAGAATCCCACAGGCAGAGGAGCCGGGGGCTACATGCCTGGAGAATCCCACAGGCAGAGGAGCCGGGGGCTACATGCCTGGAGAATCCCACAGGCAGAGGAGCCGGGGGCTACATGCCTGGAGAATCCCACAGGCAGAGGAGCCGGGGGCTACATGCCTGGAGAATCCCACAGGCAGAGGAGCCGGGGGCTACATGCCTGGAGAATCCCACAGGCAGAGGAGCCGGGGGCTACATGCCTGGAGAATCCCACAGGCAGAGGAGCCGGGGGCTACATGCCTGGAGAATCCCACAGGCAGAGGAGCCGGGGGCTACATGCCTGGAGAATCCCACAGGCAGAGGAGCCGGGGGCTACATGCCTGGAGAATCCCACAGGCAGAGGAGCCGGGGGCTACATGCCTGGAGAATCCCACAGGCAGAGGAGCCGGGGGCTACATGCCTGGAGAATCCCACAGGCAGAGGAGCCGGGGGCTACATGCCTGGAGAATCCCACAGGCAGAGGAGCCGGGGGCTACATGCCTGGAGAATCCCACAGGCAGAGGAGCCGGGGGCTACATGCCTGGAGAATCCCACAGGCAGAGGAGCCGGGGGCTACATGCCTGGAGAATCCCACAGGCAGAGGAGCCGGGGGCTACATGCCTGGAGAATCCCACAGGCAGAGGAGCCGGGGGCTACATGCCTGGAGAATCCCACAGGCAGAGGAGCCGGGGGCTACATGCCTGGAGAATCCCACAGGCAGAGGAGCCGGGGGCTACATGCCTGGAGAATCCCACAGGCAGAGGAGCCGGGGGCTACATGCCTGGAGAATCCCACAGGCAGAGGAGCCGGGGGCTACATGCCTGGAGAATCCCACAGGCAGAGGAGCCGGGGGCTACATGCCTGGAGAATCCCACAGGCAGAGGAGCCGGGGGCTACATGCCTGGAGAATCCCACAGGCAGAGGAGCCGGGGGCTACATGCCTGGAGAATCCCACAGGCAGAGGAGCCGGGGGCTACATGCCTGGAGAATCCCACAGGCAGAGGAGCCGGGGGCTACATGCCTGGAGAATCCCACAGGCAGAGGAGCCGGGGGCTACATGCCTGGAGAATCCCACAGGCAGAGGAGCCGGGGGCTACATGCCTGGAGAATCCCACAGGCAGAGGAGCCGGGGGCTACATGCCTGGAGAATCCCACAGGCAGAGGAGCCGGGGGCTACATGCCTGGAGAATCCCACAGGCAGAGGAGCCGGGGGCTACATGCCTGGAGAATCCCACAGGCAGAGGAGCCGGGGGCTACATGCCTGGAGAATCCCACAGGCAGAGGAGCCGGGGGCTACATGCCTGGCTGTCTCTTATACACATCTAGATGTGTATAAGAGACAGATGCTGACCTCAGCGTCATGAGCAGAGGGTTCGACGCACATCACGCCGGGCGGGTGGCTGCACAGGCCCCCGCCCAGCCTCCGGCTCTTCCTGGGAGCAGGGAGTCATGGAGACGGCTCTGCCTTCCCACGCGAGGTTAGGACGGGACTCACTCCATCTGTGTCCTCTAGGTCATAAAGGGAAATTTTCGAGTTTGGTTGAAAAATACAGGCGACAGCCTAAAGCGGACAAGCCCGTTGCAAAGGTCCACCATTACTACCACGTCGAGTACTCCCTCCTGCCCGACGACGGGGAGCCCAAGAAAGTCGACGTGCTGCTGTTTCCAACCGTGGCCAAAGTGTTCCTGGACTCGGGAGTAAAGGTGAGCGTGTGTGTGTGTCTGTGTGTTTGTCTCCGTGTGTGTGTGTGTCTCCGTGTCTGTGTGTGTGTCTCCGTGTCTGTGTGTTTGTCTCTGTGTATGTGTGGCCTTGCATGTAGTCTGATAACCACAAGAAACAGCAGGAGCCACAAAGGCTGCTGGCTTCCCCTGGAACTTGCTGGAAATTCAAGACCTTGGGCCCCGTCCCAGACCTGCTGAATGGCAATGTGCAGGAACCTAATAATAGTGACCCGAGGACTGTCTATGCAGGTATTTTCAACCTAAGGATTTCTTTGGTGTTTCCAAAGCTTTGGCAGCCTTTGCTGTTTCTTGGTATGGGTGCGCGTGGGCACGGGCGTCTGCTCCTGCGTGCGGGCACGCTGTGCTAGGGTGGGGCTCGGGGCGGGATGGAGAGGCCCTGGGAAGGACGCTCTCTGCAGGAATACTTTTATTTTTCTGAGGAACCCAGAGGCGCGCGAGCCCCTGTTCCCGGCACCCATTTCCTGATTCCCGACGTGAGCTGGGAGCCGGGAGAGGGCGGGCCACAGACAGACAGGCGGAGGGCCGGGCCCTGCTCGCCGTGCCGGCGGTCAGATCTTGGCCCCTGAGAGTCTCCTGTCCTTTCACACAGACCATCAGGCCGTGGCAAGAAGGGGACAGGGTCTGGGTGTCGTGGACCCAAGCTTTCAACATCAACGTGACCAAGGAGTTACTGAAGAAAATAAATTTTCACAAAATCACCTTGAAGGTCTGGGACACCAAGGAAAAGGTTTCGAAGAGAGTCAAGTATTATCGGCTAAAGCCTTCCGGGTTTATGGAAGATATGGGATCTTTCGGTAAGTCAGGTGTCTGGGTTTGACTTGAAACGTTCCCAGGATGTGGTGGCCTCTTGCCAGTTGACAGCAGAAAGCCAGCCTCCCTTTGCTGGGCGCGTCTGGGTTTCGGGGGCCCGAGCTGGCGCCCGTGAGCACAGCGACGCCCCAGGCGCTCTCCGCGGTGGCCGGTGGCCCCCTGAAGCCCCCGGCCGTGGCTGGCTCCGGCCGTGCCCGCCGCTCTCGGCGCCCGCCGCCCCGCCCCGCGCCTGCCTGGGGGCCCCGCCTGGTGGGCTCTGCGGGGGCTCCCGGCCCTCACCTGCCGCCTCTGCCCGCACGCACGTTGTTCCTGTCGCCCCTCTGCCGCCGTGACCTTCCTGTGTCACGCCTGAGACCCTGGCGCTTGGCAGCTCTGCGGCTTTTCACGGTGCCCAGCGTCTTCGGGAGCCAAGTGTGACGTCCGAGTCCATGCTCGAAGGCCTGTGCCCCCGGCGCCCTGAGCCTTCTTTCTCACCTCCACCATCTCCTGCTCGCCGGGTCCAGCCCTGGCCCCTGAAGACGCGAGGCTTCTTGGCACTGCAGGGCCAGCCTGGCGGCACCGGGGCTCTCGGCCTAATTTCTTGCTCCCAGGGTGCCGTCCATCCGCCAGTTCTGCGCCCGGTCTCCCCGTCCGTCTTCTTTAACCTTCCCTCTCTCCCTCCGCTCTGCTCATCCGCCCCCCACTGACAGCTGGGGGGGACCCCGAGGGGCATCGCCCTTGGTAAAGGGTGGGTTCCCTGACCACACCGGGTGACGGATGTGTCTGTAAGACGGGCAGGTGGTGGTGCCCGCCGGCCAGGGCGGGTGAGCGTCTAGCGCAGCCCAGGCGCCGGCCTCGGGCCTCGCCTGGGAGAAGCCGGGCGGCGGGGCGGGCCTGTCCTGGTCTCCGGGGGCGGCTTCCGGCGCGGCTCCCCTCTCTTGCTGCTCTGGCGCCGGGACGGGGACACTCACCGGGGGGGGCGGTAAGCCGTCAGTGTCCTTCTGATGAGCCGAGTCAGCGATGCCGTCTCCTCCTGTGTTCCAGAGGAAGTGAAAAATGTGGTTTTAAGTCAGAGAAGATTGTCTGAACAGGGCATTCACGTCAAAGAGGAGCAGTGCCAGGACCACACGCCGGAGAAGCTCGAGAAACCGAGACGGTCGCTGAAGCCAGCGCACGGCGAGTGGAGGCCGCCCTCGGGGGCCCGCGGGCGCGGACTGGCGGGAGGGCGGCGGCTGGGGTCCCGGTGATGCGTGCGCGCTGGCATCCACCGGGCGCCGCGTGCTCCGAGGTGGGGGTGGTTCCCCACCCCCGGCCAATCACTGTAGCTGATTCTTCCATTTTGGTCACTTACAAAAAACCCTTCTCTCAGTGGAGACGTTACATAGCTTTTGTTTGTTTTTTAGAATAGTCAGTAAATACAGAAAAGCGTAAAGCAGGCAGGGAGCGTGATGGATTGTTGGTCACCGGGAACAAACGCTGCGGTGTCTTGGTTATCCTGTTATGGCAGGTTCTTCCGTTTTTGTGCTGAGATTTTTTTTTTTAATACAGATGAGGTTATTCTGGGTACATAATCTTCTAGTGTGAGATCACTGCATCATCATCTTCTATTTCCTTAACAGCTTTCCATCAGCTTCTTGTGTGGGGGCTTCATAGTATTTCATCTGCTAGTACCACTGTGACTTGCTTCTCTGCTTGCTGTTGGTGGGAATAACGGAACCTTGGGAGCGTTTTCAGCAGTCTCTAGTGTAAACAGTGCTGAAGCGGCCGCGTGAATGGATAATAGGCTTCTGTTTTGTTCTCTGTGGAGTATTACCTAAGGACTTAGAGGCCTAGTCTTGCCTCCGTTTGTCCAAATAATCATCGTTATCTGTATATTCATCCATGTGGTCGTATGTCATCCACAGACATTTTGCTGAACGCTTGGGGACCGCGGCTCGGGGGCTGGCACTGCAAGCGTGTCCAGGGCCCTGGTTCTTGGTGAGCTCATACAGGGCGGGAGGCTTGGAGACGCTGGCTCACGTGGTCGGCTTCTCTCCCAGCAGATGCGGAAACTCTTTCCGGGAGCCCCGAGGACCATGAAAAGCTACTCAGGCCGGAGGAGCTTGCCACAGTCCAGTAAGGAGGGCCCCGTGCTGTTGTGGGGGGTGTGGGAAAGGGGCCTCCTCTTCTTCTTGTCCCGCAAGACCCCCTCCCAGAGTTGCGTGGAGTTTTGGCAGCTTAACCAGGAGCTCACGCAGTCCACGTGGGGGCACAGAACCGAGAAAGGTATTATGCCTCAGGCCCCTGCTTCTGGACGCAGTGAAAGTGAAAGTGAAGTCGCTCAGTCATGTCCGACTCTTTGCAACCCCATGGACTGAAGGCGATGGCACCCCACTCCAGTACTCTTGCCTCGAGAATTCCATGGACGGAGGAGCCTGGTGGGCTGCTGTCCTTGGGGTCGCACAGAGTCGGACACGACTGAAGCGACTTAACAGCAGCAGCATGGACTGTAGCCTACCAGGCTCCTCCGCCCGTGGGATTCTCCTTGCAAGAGTACTGGAGTGGGTTGCCGTTTAGTGCATTTCATATTACCGTCAGCTTCGTCACTCTGGGTGGGGGGTGGCATTACCATCTCCATTTTCTCCATAAAGGGACTTCACGGCTAAGTGGTTGGCACAAACTTACAAAACTAGAATCCTTGGGAGGCTTGGGGGCGTGGTTGAAGCCAGGATCCCAACCCCTACCACGGGTCGGCTGAGTCCACTGCGTCTCCTGTTGGGAGGGCAGTTGCTCCTGGGCCTCCTGGGGCCAAGGGGGAAACCACAGAAGGGGACTTCTCCGACGCTGTGAGGACCAGGGGGAGGAGGGAGATCCACCTGGTGACTCGGGGGATGGCATGGGAGGGACCAAGAGAACTGTCACTAAGCAAAAAATCGTTCTGAAGTCCAGGAGGCTCACAGCCGGCAGCAGCTTCTGCCCTACGGCACAGCGACTCAGAACACACCATTTGAAAATGTTGGTTAAAAGCTTTTTTTGCAGGAATTTATAGATTTATGTGGAGAGAACTGACATTTTTACATTATGAAGTTCCCCTATCCATGATCATGGCACATCTTTTCACCTAATTCTGTTCCTCCTTTTTGCCTTTTAATAGGGTTATTTTTTTTTTTTTTCTATAGATGTTGTTGGTAATTCCTGTAAGCGAATTCCTCGATATTTTAGAGTTTTCAGTTGATTTTATTTTAATCAACAATATATTTTTAATCATCATAATTGATAGTGCAAGGTTGTCTGCAGAGTAGCAGCCTCTGCATTAGTGGGACTTTGTTAGAGATGGGACTCTCAGGGCCACCCACGACTTGCTGAACTACAATCTGCATTTTATCGGTAACAGTCCCTGGTGACTCAAATGCGTGTTGACATGTTAGAGGCAGTCGTTTAAAGGAAGGCAGTGTCATCTTTTTGAGAATCTACTTACGGTCAATCCAGTAAATAGATTCTTAGCTCCGATCCCAAATTTGTCTCACTCGCCTTTATTTTTCTCTTTGCATTTTTTCTAGATGGGGTGATTCCAAACCGGTTACTCCTTTGGGAGGGGCAGCCACAGCAGAGGCGAAGGAGCTCACTGAGAAGCCGTCATTTAGCAGCTTGACAAACCTGTTAGAGAAGCAGAAATTTCAGAGTAAGTCAGGGTGGGATTTTGGAACTTTATAGTGTGACTGGACCTGAAAGAGAATTATGAAATGTTTCAAATTCAGAATTCTTCGATAAGGTTCCTGTGTTAATCAAAAGTAAACAGTACTCTGTGCGGTTTTTAACTGACCCAGTCTGTCTCGCTGTCTGTCCGCTGAGCCGCCCGCCCGGTCTTTGCCACCAATATTTCTGTGCTCCTGGCCCATTGTGCTGTGCGTATGTGCTTAGCGCCTCAGTCGTGTCCGACTCTGCAACCCCGTGGACTGCAGCCCACCAGGCTCCTCTGTCTATGGGATCCTCCAGGCAAGAGTACTGGAGTGGGTGGCCATGCCCTCCTTCAGGAGATCTTCCCGACCCAGGGATCAAGCCCAGCTCTCCCACACTGCAAGCGGATTCTTAAGCATCTCAGTCACCAGGGAATGGGGGACATGAAAATCTGTAATACCAGAGACGTCCAGAAAATTAATTACACCCCTGTGTGGTCGATGCTGTGTAGGGTAGGTATGTGGGCTGTGGCCTGTGTGGAGAGACTCTTTGGAAGCTGAGAAGGTGCGTGCTTCTTAGGGTGGAACCAGGGAAACTGCATCCCAGGTCCCAGGAGCCGCTCTCGGAAGCGTGTATCTTCTTAAGCATCTCAGTCACCAGGGAATGGGGGACATGAAAATCTGTAATACCAGAGACGTCCAGAAAATTAATTACACCCCCGTGTGGTCGATGCTGTGTAGGGTAGGTATGTGGGCTGTGGCCTGTGTGGAGAGACTCTTTGGAAGCTGAGAAGGTGCCTGCTTCTTAGGGTGGAACCAGGGAAACTGCATCCCAGGTCCCAGGAGCCGCTCTCGGAAGCGTGTATCTGAGTCGGCTCCCAGCGAGGATCCTCGGATCCCTGAGTCCACCTCCTCCTTCCTGGCTTAGATTTCCGCACCAGGTTTTCAGCAAACTGTTGAGTCTCCAGGGTCCTAGAGCCAGCACACAGGACACTTGCCCCCCGTTCCCATCCTCTCGGCTGTAATTGCAGCAGAGCGTCTCCTTAACCCACCCCTGGGTTGGGAAGATCCCTGGAGGAGAGAATGGTAGCTCGCTCCACTCTTCTCGCCGGAGAATCCCACAGACAGAGGAGCCGGGGGCTACATGCCTGGAGAATCCCACAGACAGAGGAGCCGGGGGCTACATGCCTGGAGAATCCCACAGACAGAGGAGCCGGGGGCTACATGCCCGGAGAATCCCACAGACAGAGGAGCCGGGGGCTACATGCCTGGAGAATCCCACAGACAGAGGAGCCGGGGGCTACATGCCTGGAGAATCCCAGAGACAGAGGAGCCGGGGGCTACATGCCTGGAGAATCCCACAGACAGAGGAGCCGGGGGCTACATGCCTGGAGAATCCCACAGACAGAGGAGCCTGGGGGCTACAGTCCATGGGGTCACAGAGAGTCAGACGCGCCAAGGAAGCCCTGAACCTGCCTCTTTTCCTGTGATGTATTTGTGTCAGTACGTGCTGTTTCAAATCCTAAAAGATGATGCTGTTAAAGCGCTGCACTCAATATGTGAGCAAATCTGGGAAACTCAGCAGTGGCCACAGGACTGGAAAAGGTCAGTTTTCATTCCAGTCCCAAAGAAAGGCAATGCCAAAGAACGCTCGAACTACTGCACAACTGTACTCGTCTCACATGCTAGCAAAGTAATACTCAAAATTCTCCAAGCCAGGCTTCAACAGTATATGAACCGTGAACTTCCAGATGCTCAAACTGGATTTAGAAAAGGCAGAGGAACCAGAGATCAAATTGCCAACATCCACCGGATCATCGAAAAAGCAAGAGAGTTCCAGAAAAACATCTACTTCTGCTTTCTTAACTTCACCAAAGGCTTTGACTGTGTGAGGTGAGGTGAGGTGAGGTGAAGTCGCTCAGTCGTGTCCGACTCTTTGCGACCCCATGGACTGTAACCTATAGGCTTCTCCATCCATGGGATTCTCCAGGCAAGAATACTGGAGTGAATTGCCATTTCCTTCTCCAGGGGATATTCCCGACCCAGGGATCGAACCCGGGTCTCCCGCATTGGAGGCAGATGCTTTAACCTCTGAGCCACCAGGGAAGCCCCTGACTGTGTGGATCACCACAAACTGTAGAAAATTCTTGAAGAGATGGGAATACCAGACCACCTTTCCTGCCTTCTGAGAAATCTGTATGCAGGTCAAGAAGCAACAGTTAGAACCAGACATGCAACAATGGACTGGTTCCAAATCGGGAAAGGAGTACGTCGAGGCTGTATACTGTCACCCTGCTTATTTAGCTTCTGTACAGAGTACATCATGTGAAATGCCGGGCTGCATGAAGCGCAAGCTGGAATCAAGGTTGCCGGGAGAAATATCAATAACCTCAGATACACAGATGACACCACCCTTACGGCAGAAAGCGAAGAAAAACTAAAGAGCCTCTTGATGAAAGTGAAAGAGGAGAGTGAAAAAGTTGCCTTAAAACTCAGCATTCAAAAAACTAAGATCATGGCATCTGGTCCCATCACTTCATGGGTAAATGGGGAAACAATGGAAATAGTGAGAGACTTTATTTCCTTGGGCTCCAAAATCACTGCAGATGGTGACTGCAGCTGTGAAATTAAAAGACACTTTCTCCTTGGAAGAAAAGCTATGACCAACCTAGACAGCAAAAGCAGAGACATTACTTTGCCAGCAAGGTCCGTCTACTCAAAGCTATGGTTTTTCCAGTGGTCATGTATGGATGTGAGAGTTGGACCATAAAGCTGAATGCCGAAGAATTGATGCTTTTGAACTGTGGTGTTGGAGAAGACTCTTGAGAATCCCTTGGACAGCAAGGAGATCCAACCAGTCAATCCTAAAAAAAATCAGTCCTGAATATTCATTGGAAGGACTGATGCTGAAGCTGAAACTCCAATCCTTTGGCCACCTGATGCAAAGAACTGACTCATTGGAAAAGACCCTGATGGTCGGAAAGATTGAAGGCAGGAGAAAAAGGGGATGACAGAGGACGGGATGGTTGGATGGCATCACCAACTTGATGGACGTGAGTTTAGTAGGCTTCAGGAGTTGGTGATGGACAGGGAGGCCTGGCCTGCTGCAGTCCATGGGGTCGCAAAGAGTCAGACATGACTGAGCGACTGAACTGACTGACGGATGCCAGGCCGGCCTCTTTGCCCTCCTGGTCTCGCTGAGAGCCGTCTGTTGGTCACCAGTTTCATACTGCTGCCAGCGGCGGTGGCCGTCCTTGCTGGGGCCCCAGCCCACGCGGGAGGCCCTGGCACCTGCCCGGCGGGTTCCCGGGTGTGGGACAGGCTCACTGGTGCCTCGGGAGATGCTGCTGGTTTAGTCCTGGTTGCACCTCCTCGCCCTCCTGACGGCAGCACCAAGAATTCCCACTTCCCCTCGGCGTCACCCTCGCCTGGCAGAGCCGGGGCCCAGTTCCTGACTCGCGGGGTCGGGAGCATCTGGGAGTCCTCACCCTATTTATGCATCTTCATTTCTGTTGTTCTGTTGGGTTGAAATGATTTTTCCTATTGTCCCTAAGCCTTACTTTTTGGGGTCTTTTGAATAATTCTGCGGAGTTCACGCCCTGGAAGCGCCGCAGGCTGGGCTGTGTCTCCCCGTTCCCCTGCACGGAGGCTGTCTCGTCACGTGCAGCAGACGTTCGCCTGTTCTTCCCCGTTGGTACCTTGGGGAACGGTTTAGACGCTTGTGCTTATCCAGACTGCAGTGTGGGCTCCCACGTGTGCGTCCAGTCGTTGTGAAGGTTTTCTTGTCCATCTTTGGTCTGCAGCTCATCCTGCGTGTGGCGTGAGGGGCCCGTGGTTTACTTGCCTCCACGGGGACAGTCCGTGACCTCAGTCACCCAGTGCCCCCTTTCCCGCGGATGCGCAGTGCTCCCTCGGGCCCCTGTCGCGCCCCCCTTCGTGGGCCTGTTCCTGGGTGTTTGCCCAGCGTGGTCGGTCCCGTCGGTCTTTCTGCCACAGAACCAGTAGCTTGCGGTTTTAGTTGCCCGCGCCTGCGTCCTGTCATCTGAGCTGGGCCCTGGGCTGAGCCTCCCACGGACGTTTCGCTTCTCTCTTCGACAGACGGGGGATTGGGGCTCAGGCTGGTTACGGCACTTGCCCCGTAGGAGGCAAGGAGCTGGCTCTGGAACTGTGATGGCTCCGCTCCGGAGCCCGGCCGTCAGCCCTGCGCTGTGGTTAAGGCCAACGTGGAGGAGCACTTGGGTGCTTCCCGTGCTGGCGTCGGCGCGGCAGGCTCTGGGCAGCGGTGGGTGGGGGCCAGGACGCCCCCTGATTTCCTGCTGCCCTCCACAGGTGGACGCCCTGGGGTGGGGCAGGAGCCTCTGACTGCAGGGAGCCCGCCCTGACGCTCTTCCCTTCCTCTGATCTCACAGTTAAGCGGAGAGAGTCCGACGGCAGGAGGAAGGCGCAGAGGAGGAGGAGGACGTCTCGCGGGGAGGGGGGCGCGGATGTGCGGCTGGCAGGCCCCGCGAAGCACGGCAGCTTCTCCATCCAGCTGGAGGTCCTGCCGCTCCTGGCAGGTAAGCGCCCGGAGTCCCGGCAGGCGGGCTGTGATGGGACGCCCGGCGCCACCTCCGCACACCGGGGGTGAGCGGCCTCACCGTTCAGGGCGGGACACGGAGGCACGGAGAGGCCACACGCATCGTCCGGGATCCCACAGCGAGCAAGCGAACCCAGGATTCCAACCCAGGTCTGATCGCAAAGTCCCAGCAAACATGAGGGTAACAGACGGCCCAGGTTTGTTTGCTGAAATGCTGCTTTGCATGAACACTGTTCCTAAGGGCGTCCAGTACAGGAAACGGGGACAGGCAAGCAGCGTTTACATCCTGCCGCCGCCGTCTCAGGACAAACGCTGACCCAGTGAGCTGGTGGTGCTGGTGCTGCTGGAAGAGGGCGCGGTTATCATCCTGTTTCTTCAGTGTGGAACTTCCCTGAGGACACACGGCTCGGGCAGAACGAGGATTTGAATCTTTTGCTTTGCAAGATCCACCCCAATTTATAAACTAGGTGTAATCGAAAATAGGTATTTTCTCCATGGATGGAAAAAATTAGCTGATTGAGCAAAATTATCTGACTTTGTCTTAAAAAGGTAGCATGGAGGGAATCCTCCTGGTTTCAGAGACTGACTGCACCCTGGGCTTCTTGCCCATCAGGGTGAACTAGTGCCGTCGTCTGGGTGATCTGGAGCAGCTTAGGCGGGCTCACAGCGCCACTCTCCAGGTTCAGGAATGCTGGGAAAATTCTTGTCCCTATAGGCACTTGGGTTGATGTTGAAACGTTTCGAGGAAACACTTAACTTTTCAGTTCACACTTCCAGACAGATTTTTGAAGATCAGTTCCACCCAAAGTGAGTTTCAGGGACTCTTCACGCACTGCCCGAGCCCTGTCCAGGAGCATGCCCCCAGCAGCCGCCCCGAGACCCCGCCGGGGGCAGCGTCCTGGGTTCACACTGTTTCATGAACCGCTGCTGCTCCAGGTGGGAGGGCCCCGGGGACCTGCCTGGCAGGTCCTGACTTTGCAGCGAGGGGAGGGGGACGCCTGCTGGAGGGGCGTGTCCAGCAGGCAAAGCCGAAAGGTGCCTGGGCGCCCCACTCCACCCCCCCGCCCCCGTGAGCTCTGCCGTGATGGCCTGGTACGCGCTGACCGTGACTGCGGGAGAGACACGCCGGCTGTGATTCCGGCTCAGCCGCTTCCCAGCAGGTTGCCTGCTTTCTCTGAGCCTCAGTGTCCTCATCTGTGAAATGGGCACAGTGACTTCCTTCCCCCCAGGGGTGTAGCACGGATCACAAAAGATGCTGTGTGTGAAGGGCTCTGAGGGGAGCCCTGCACGTGGCGGGATCAGACAGGCTGCTGGTGAGGAGGATGCTCCTCTGCCCGGACGGCTGCTGGCGGGGCAGCGGCACCCGAGGCGCCTCCAGCAAGGGAAGCAGAGGACCCCTGCCCCCCGGCACCGGCGCCACGGTCTGCGGCCACAACTGCAGATGGCCGTGGCTCATCAAGTAGGCTGCTTTTCCCATAAAATATAATAGCATGAGATTGACGGTTTTGAACCATGGTGTTGGAGAAGACTCTTGAGAGTCTTCCATTGGAACATCGAAAAAGCAAGAGTTCCAGAAAAACATCTACCTCTGCTTTATTGACTATGCCAAAACCTTTGACTGTGTGGATCACCACAAACTGTGGAAAATTCGTCAAGAGATGGGAATACTGAAAGAGGAGGGTGAAAAAGTTGGCTTAAAACTCAACAGTCAAAAGACAGAGATCATGGCATCTGGTCCCATCACTTCATGGGAAATAGATGGAGAAACAGTGGAAACAGTGTCAGACTTTACTTTGAGGGGCTCCAAAATCACTGCAGATGGTGACTGCAGCCATGAAATTAAAAGACGCTTACTCCTTGGAAGAAAAGCTATGACCAACCTAGGCAGCATTTTAAAAAGCAGAGACGTTACTTTGCCAACAAAGGTCTGTCTAGTCAAGGCTATGGTTTTTCCTGTGGTCATGTATGGATGTGAGAGTTGGACTGTGAAGAAAGCTGAGCGCTGAAGAATTGATGCTTTTGAACTGTGGTGTTGGAGAAGACTCTTAAGAGTCCCTTGGATTGCAAGGACATCCAGGCAGTCCATCCTAAATGAAATCACTCCTGTATATTCATTGGAAGGACTGATGCTGAAGCTGAAACTCTAATACTTTGGCCACCTGATGCAAAGAACTGACTCACTGGAAAAGACCCTGATGCTGGGCAAGATTGAGGGTGGGAGGAGAAGGGGATGACAGAGGATGAGGTGGTTGGATGGCCTCACTGACGCGATGGACATCTGAGTTTGAACAAACTCCGGGAGTTGGTGATGGACAGGGAGGCCTGCCGTGCTGCGGTCCACGGGGTTGCAAAGAGTCGGATACGACTGAGTGACTGAACTGAGCTGAACTTGCATTGGAGAGTCCTAAACTGGGCGGTCTTCTATGAAAAGGCTGACGAAGTCCTAGAGCACAGGTCATGGTCGGCGATGGCCTTAAGCAGTTGCTCTGTTGCAGAGGGAGGGGTCCTCCAGGAGGTGCCTGTGGCCCCACAGACGCACCCAGTCTGTGCCCGGGACTTGTTCTGGAAGCAGCTGCTCTCTGAGCGCGAATGCCCTAAGCATATCCTTACCAGCCTCGTGAACAGAAGCGAATCGGTCTTTTTGTGCTCGGACCCTATGCTCGCAGAGCCTACGAGTCCATCAGCTCCCCGCCCGTAAGCTGTCGTCGTCCTCTTCACCCTGAGCCGGGCGGGATCTCCGTCCCTCTTGCACACGAGGATGTGGAGCCTCAGAGAGCGTGTGACTGCTTGTAGGTCACACGGCGACTCACAGATCTGGAGTTGAAACTAACCAGGCCCCTCGGCTTGCAGGGCTGGGGCTTCGCTTTTTTTTTTCTGCCTTCCCCAGTGTCCCTCCTCCCGCTGAGATGTCTGGGCCCCTTTTAGGAGAGAAGTGTTCTCCCAGCCAGTGTGCCCTGCAGCAGGCCAGGTCCTGCTTCCTTTCTGCAGCCGCACTGCTGCAAAACCGCAACGAATGAGCCCACACGCCGCAACTACCAACGGCCGTGCGCCCAGAGCCCGTGCTCTGCGACGAGAGAAGCCGGGGCCCCGCCCCCAGGGAGTAGCCCCCGCTCAGCGGCAAGCAGGGAGCACCCACACGGCCGCGAAGACCCAGCACCCAGCCCAGCCAGAGAGAGAGAAGCGAGAGCGTTTTTAAAAAGGCGCACACTTAGATCCTCTTTGGGAACCTGTGAGGCCCCGGTGGAGAACGGGGCGCTGGCGTGGCGCCTGCGGGCGTCCTGCAGTTGGGGCCGGCATCTCGGGTTCTCCTCCTCGAGGTCTGACTTTGTCTTCGGCGCTCGGGTTCCCCAGCCCGTCTGTCCTGGGCTCAGGGCTGTCTTTGGGAATCGGCTCGCCCTGTCTGTCTGTCCTCAGGATGGCAGTCTGTCGTGAGCCACGGCAGCAGGAAGTCGGCCAGCATCTTAGATTGTTTCTTGACGCTGAAAACTGAGGGTCCCCTCATGACGGAGGAGCAGAAGCAGGATCTGAACCCCATGACCATAAAGATCAAGTGCGTTTCCTCCCTTCCGTCGCAGCCTGTGCCCATCAGGGAACTAGAGGTGAGCGAGAGCTGGGCCGGCTGGGGTCGGAGCGGTCCTTCCCGGCCGTCCGCCCCTCTTCAGGGCTGTCTTTGGGAATCGGCTCGCCCTGTCTGTCTGTCCTCAGGATGGCAGTCTGTCGTGAGCCACGGCAGCAGGAAGTCGGCCAGCATCTTAGATTGTTTCTTGACGCTGAAAACTGAGGGTCCCCTCATGACGGAGGAGCAGAAGCAGGATCTGAACCCCATGACCATAAAGATCAAGTGCGTTTCCTCCCTTCCGTCGCAGCCTGTGCCCATCAGGGAACTAGAGGTGAGCGAGAGCTGGGCCGGCTGGGGTCGGAGCGGTCCTTCCCGGCCGTCCGCCCCTCACCCGCCATCCCCCAGCCCCCGGCCCCCGGTGACACGTACCCTCGTCGGCCCCGTCTCACCACTTAGGGTTGCTCAGCCAGGCCCAGAAGGTGTCAGGTTCCTGGGGCCAGGAGTCCCCCAGCCTGAGGTCTCTCAGTGCGAGTTCTCTGAGGCCAGGCTTGGAAGTGGATTTCTCCAGAAAGGCTTCTTTATTATTTCTTCCGGGTACCAGGAAAGCCATACCAACCCACCCAGGATTGTTTTCAGATAATTTTCAGCATCGGCCTTTATTTCAGAAAAATAAACAGTGCCCTGGTAGTGGCGGGGTGTGTTCTGACCACACGCTCAAGCTTCCCTGTCTCCGCGTGGACACGGGCCTGCGCCTGCCAGGCCTCTTACACCAGACCCCAGTTCTGCGTGGGCACTCTATGTGCTCAGGGCGACCCCTGCCACCCCCCGACGTGCCTGTCTGGGACGCACGGGTTCCCTGTCCTGAAGGCCTCTCCTCTCCGCCTTCTCCGTGCCTGGCCCCAGGACGAGAGGAGGCGCAGGGCCTGTCCGCGTGGCACTGGCCCTCCCGGGGCGTGCTGGGGAAACTTGGGGCTCGCTGAGCCCTCCCAGCCGCCAGGTTGGGGCCCTGCACGTGGCCCTGGGTCCTCGCAGTGGCCTGAAAAGCGGGCTCTGTCCTTGGGTTATTGCGGATGATGAACCGAAGACCACGGGGGCTGTCGGTTGTGGGGGGCGGGAGGCGATGAGCTGGTGCTGGGCTTTGAGCCGCTGGGTGGGGGCCGCTGGATGGGAGGGGGACGGGGACAGGGGGTGACCCCCGGCCCCGCCGTCCGCAGCGGCTCTGCAGCCCCGTGTACTGCAGGTACCAGTTCCACAGGGCCCCGGTGCACCGCACGGAGGGCCGGCCGCACGGGAGCCACGTGAACTTCCAGGACGTCAACGTCGTCTTCCTGGGGGCCATGCACCCCAGCGACCTGAGGGAGTATCTGGAGGGGCCCCCCATGGTGGTGGAAGTGCACGACCGGGACCGCAAGCCCGAGAGCCGTTCCCGCAAGGCCACCCTGTTTGGGGAGGACCCCCTGGACGCATACCTCAACCTCCAGGCCCTCATCTCCCCAGGAGACACGGAGAGCAACCCCTTTGACGCCCAGGAGAAGATGTGGGACCCGCACGGCGTGGCCCGGGTCAGCTTCGCCGACCTCCTCCTGGGCCACAAGTACCTGAACCTGGCCGCCCCCGTGCACAGCTGCGAGCCCTGGGCCGCCCCTCTGGGCCACGGCCGCAGGAGCAGGCGCGCGGTGGGGGCCGGGGACGGCGCGCCGCACGGCCTGATGCCTCCGGGGGACTACGTGGAGGCCAGCTGCCTGCTGAAGCTGCGGGTGGACGTGGCGGTGCCGCTGCGCGGAGGGCTGGGTGGCGCCGAGCCCGCGCTCTCCCGGTTCGGCCGCGTGGTCTTCGTGGTCGAGTCCAGGCGGGCCTCCCTGCTGCACAGCCTCCTGCAGGATGTCACCATGATCAACGCCCGGGCCCTGGCCCTGGACTCCTACCCGCTGGAGGACATCCAGCAGATCCTGTCCGCCTTCAGGGTCCGGGTGAAGACGCAGGAGCAGCCCGACCTGGACATGCTCACTGGCGTCCACCTGCTGGACGGGAAGGTCCACCTCCTCATCCTGGAGGGCCTGGCCGACCACGGCCTCCAGCAGCTGTGGGCCCGTCACCAGAGCTGGTACGTGGGCCGCCGTCAGGGGGGTGGAGGCGCTTTCGATGTCAAGCTCAGGCTCAGGGTCGCTGCTGGTGGGAGGCGTCCGTTGATTCAGTGTCATGCACGTGTGTGTGTGTGTGTGTGAGGTTCAGTCACATCTGAGTCTTTGTGACCCCATGGACTGTAGCCCGCCAGGCTCCTCTGTGGCATTCTCCAGGCAAGAATACTGGAGTGGGTTGCCATTCCCTTCTCCGGGGGATCTTCCCCACCCAGGGATCAGACCCACCTCTCTTAAATCTCCTGCACTGGGGAGATTTACCACCGAGCCGCCAGGGAAGCGATGGCCACTTTACAAGTTACCTAGCCTGCGGTCGTCTCTTCTTACTCAGATTTCACCAAAAAAGTCTTTTGGTGGTTCATTTTAGTTTTCAAATTCAAATTTCACGTAAGTGAAAACATGACGTGTTTGTCTTTCTCTGACTTACAGCACGAAGCGCAAGTTGGGCCCATCCCTCTGGGTGCACGTGGCCAATCTCATCCTCTTTCACGGCTGCGTAATACTCTGGTGTATCCATAGATCACATCTTCATCCTTTCGTCTGTTGACGGGCACTTAGAGCAGCCGTACGTGGGCTGTTGTATATTGGGGGCATATATATTTTGAAAGTATCGTTTTCGTTTTCTTTGGATAAATATCCAGGAGTGGAATTCCTGAATCATCTAGGAGTTGGACCCTCCTTGCTGTCTTCCTCAGCGGTCAGTTTACATTCTCACCAAAGGCATGCCCAGGCTCCCCTTTTCCGCGTCCTTACTGACGCTTTACTTCTTATCTGTGTGATGATAGCCATCCTGATGGGCGGGAGCCGCTATCTTGGGGTTTTGATTTACATCTTCCTAATGAGTAATAATATTGAATGCAGTTTCCTATACCTGGTGGCCGTGTGGGTATCTTCTTTGGAAAAATGCCGACTCAGGGCCTGTGTCCATTTTTCACTTGGGTTGTTGGTTTTCTAGCATGGAGTTGCGTGAGCTCTTCATGTATTGGGTGTTAGCACTGGGTTAATGTTGGATAGAACGCTGGCTGTCAACCCCTCATCAGATAGATGCTTGGCAAGTGCTCTCCCGTTCCGTAGGTTGCCCTTATGCTTTGCTGATGGTTTCCTTTCCTGGGCAAAAGCCTTAGGTTTGATCAGGTCCCATTGGTTTTGCTTTTGCTCCCGTTTCCCTTGCCTGAGTGTGTGTCTGTTTAATCGCTCAATCGTGTCCGACTCTTTGTGACCCCGTGGACTGTACCCCACCAGGCGCCTCCGTCCATGGGATTCTCCAGGCAAGAATACCGGAGTGGGTTGCTATTCCCTTCTCCGAGGGAATCTTCCTGACCCAGGGATGAAACCCGGGTCTCCTGCGCTGCAGGCAGATTCTTTACTCCCTGAGCCACCAGGGGAGATAGACCAAAAACATATATATATTTCTAGGACCAGTGTCAAAGAGGCCACTGTTCTCCTAACACTTTTATGGTTTCAGGCCTTGGTCTGTGATCAGTTTTGAGTTTATTTTGTATGTGGTGTGAGAAAATGCTCTAGTGTTATTTTTTGACGTGTAGCTGCGCAGTTTTCCCAGCACCCTTCTTGAAGACAGTCTTTTCCTCATCGTATATTCTTGCCTTTCTTGTAGAGGAAAAATCTATTTCTAAGAAGCTAAATTGTAAAGCTTTCAGATAGGAGGACATATTCATGATCTCTGAATAAAGACTTCTTAAGACAGAGGCATGAGAATAAAGGATAACGATGACAGCTTTGGCGATGTTAAACTGAACAGCTGTTCATCCAAAGACACCTTAAAAAGAAGCCACAAAGTGAGGAAAAGTGTTTGCACCGTATGGAGCTAGTACTCGTGAGTGCGTGGAAGTGCCTGTGAGAGAATAAGAAAACGATAAAGACGTCCCAGTGGGAGGATGGGCGCAAAACCAGAGCAGGGGGACCAGCAAAGCGGGGCCGCCCCCCACAGCCCGGCGCACACCGCCCCGCGGTGCAGGCCGCCTCTAGGCTCCCCAGGTCCGAGGAGATGGAGGGCGTCGAACTGGAGCTGCGCTTCCGCCAGCGCCTCTACGCGGACCTGGAGACGGTCCTGTACCGCGTGCGGCTGTTCCGGCCGCTGGCGCAGCTGGTGAAGCAAGCGGCCCTCTACGTGCGCAGAGCGGTCCCGCCGCAGGTGTTCCAGGCGCTGAGCAGGTGCGGGCCCCCGCGCTTCCCCGGCGTCCCCGGCTCCGGAGTCGGCCGGCCCTAAGGGGGGGGGAGGGGGCGGGAAACACGGGGGCGCCCCTGGGCCCCTGTTGGGTCGGCGTCCTTTCAGCTGCGCTGGCACGGGGCTCTGCACCTAAGTGCCCTTCCCCTGGCAGGAAGGAGCCCTGAGCCCCACACCCCTTCGGCCAGCCTGTTGACCTTCCGCGCACAGCGGGGCGGGGGTTGATGCGAAGTAGGCAGTAAGGCCACCTGAACCGAGAAGAGAACCGGAGCCGCACGTGGCGGGGGCTGGGAGGCCCGGGAAGGAGGCCTCCTCCCGCGCCCTGCCCCTGTGGGCGCAGCGGTCGGATTCTGACACCTCGTGCGTGTGCTGTGACCTGGGACCAGCCCTCCGCCCTCTCCTGCTGAGACGGGGCTGCTCAGATCTGCAGTGCCAGGTGGGTGAGGCTGAGCGGGGGCACTTCTGCCTTCCAGGATCTACTGCATCTGCCGCTACAGCTGCAGGCTAAGGGAGGTGATCGCGGGAGACCTGCTGCCCTCCTCGGCCATGATCAAGGAGCTGAGCCAGGAGTTTGGGATGCCCATGTCCCAGGAAGACCTCACAGAGCGGAAGCTGCTGGCCGTGGCCCCTCCTGCCCCGAGTCTCGAGCGCTTCCAGAACCGGAAGACCACCCTCGCGTCGGAGATCCACTCCCACCAGAAGAGGTACCTGCGCTGGCGGAGCGACCTGATCCTGA
Source organism: Cephalophus harveyi (assembly GCA_006410635.1). NCBI lineage: Eukaryota > Metazoa > Chordata > Mammalia > Artiodactyla > Bovidae > Cephalophus > Cephalophus harveyi. Next base: position 34,585 of record SJYT01023810.1, on the reverse strand, counting down.
AGAGCAGAGACCAGAAGGCGAGCCTGGTTCAGGTAGGCGCTCCCCGCGCCGGCTGCGTGCCTTCCCAGGCCGGCCCATGCAGCGGGCTGGAAGGGACAGCCAGCCTCTGGAGACCCCAGGCCAGGCAGTGCTTGGGGAAGGGCGCAGCCACGCCAGGCTGCACATTTCCTCCTTCCTTCGGCCCTGGCGGAGCTCATCCTTCATGTGTGTGTGCGTGTGTGTGATACCTCGCTTTGAGTTCACCATAGAGAAGCGTGTGTGTGTGTGCGTGCGTGTAATACCTCGCTTAAGCTGCCAAGGTCATGTCTAAGCATCACAGGAGATAAAGTAATCTGTGTTGGAAAATGCGAGTAGACGGGAAGGGAACAGGAGAGTGGGAAGCTGGTGAGGAGTCGGCAAGACAGGTGCGTGCGGCCTAAGACCTCTCTTAACCAGTACCAACCCAGAGGGCCTGAAAACCACCGCCGTCTGTGATGCCTTGGATTCTGTGCAGGCCTCTGGTTTACGTGGGTAGAGCCCCTGCCCCTCCTCTAGTGAAAAAACATCTTTCAGAAGTTTGTGACTTTTACATCCACGAGCTCTTTATGAAGGTCTTTTCTTTACACTGGAGTTCACCTTCTTAGCTTTTCCCCAAAGAAACACTGCTTGGATTATTTACCAATCTACCTTCACTGTTTACCTAATTCACTAGTTCAGCTTTTTACTTTTTATAATGTGTTAAAACATTTTCCCTATTTGTTTCTAATGTCTTAGGAATTGCTACTTTAAAATACTTTTAGGTATCTATTCATATTAAGATCACTAATCGAAGCCCAACCATCATTCAATTTTTCCTATTTAGACTAAGACGTAGCTAATATTAAAATCCACAAAATCTGCTCGCTGTCGGCGCACTTAGATCAAATCTTAGATTTCTCAGTAGCTTTGTGGGCGGGCACAGCCACGGCATCAGTTTAGGAACCTCCGGCCCTCACAAGCAGCCTTCTCATGTTGGCTGCGGTCAGACGCCGGCAGCTCTGCAGCACCCCCGTCCCGCCAAGGGTGTCTGGGCTGGACAGGTTCCAGGGACGGACTGCCAGCCGCGGCCAGAGAGGGCAGAGGGAATAAACTAAGCATTACTTTCTCTTTTTCCTTTAATTTCATGTCTTTGCTATGTGGCAGTAGAGTCCGTTTGAAAAATGATGCTTGTCGGTGTAAAACCACCTGATTTAGTTATGACCTATATGTACAGTATAGCTATCTTCTGGGATTCTTTAGCTATAGAGGTTATTTCGGAAGGACAAGAATAGTCCCCTGTGCTGAATTTCCGGTCCTCAATCCTGGATTATCTATTAGAAATGCAGATTTCTCCGTATATATTAATCTTCAACTTCGAATTCCTATTGGCCACTCAAGGTGCCCTTTTGAAACTCTGTGTTAGAAAGCTGGGAGTTTCTGTTTACTAAATTAGTCATTTTTATCTCTCTTCCCATTTTGCTAGAATGGAAATCATATGCTATATCTGGCTGACTTGACATACCTTATGATCCTTCAAGGTCCAGCCCTGTGGCTACCAGTGGCATAATCAAATAATTTCCGTGGCGGTTTTTTATGGCTGAGTAATCAATCGGTCATCCTCTAGAGAGACCACGTGTGGTTTACGCATTCATCGGGCGGTGGAGCCTTGTACCTGGGTCTTGACTGTTCTAAGCAGTGCTGTGGTGAATACCAGGGTGCCTCTGTCAAGTTCAAACAGGACAGTTTTCTCGGGATCCAGGCCTGGGTGTGGGCATGTCAGATCCCAGGTATAGCTCGTCTCAGTAGGTTGGTTTTTTTCCCCTTTCTTCCTTGCAGGGTCCTGGGGAGCCTCTCCCTTGGACGGGCTCTGGCCAGTATATGTTCCCAGCGACGGCCTCGGGGGTGGGTGGCCGTGCCTCCGGCCCCGTCCTGCGTCTATCGCTCTCGTGGACTTGTGAGCCTGGGCCGTGGGGCTGGTGGGATTTGGCTTCTCGTCGTTTCGATTGGCACACCTGCCGCCATGAAGGATGCCAAGCTGCCTTCCCTGTGCTGGAGGTGTGCAGGCTTCTTTCATTTTTTCCCGTTTTCCTTCCCTCCAAGAGTGGCGTGAGGGAACCTGAAAGCGGGCTGTGTTCAGATAGCCCTCCGGGCCCCGCCCCCTGCCCCCCACCGGCCTTATGAATGCGGGGTGCCAGGAAGCGCAGGTGGTCCAGCTGTAGCTCCAGGAAGTGTCCACAGGATGGCAGCACCTTCCCTTGCCCGGCTCAGGTGCCCTGGGCAAAGCGGTTTCTCAGGGCAGGGGGGCTTCCAGAGCTGTGCCTTCCAGCGGGGTGTGCCTGAGCTAACACCCCCAGGCGTGCATCTCCCGGCTTCTTCCCCGACAAGCCCCGCCCTCCAGACTCATCCCAGGCGGGCGCAGCAGCCCGGCTGAGGAGGGAGGCTGCAGTGGGGAACCCCAGCCCCCGGACGCGGGAGGCCACGTGAGTCCTCGAGGCCTTGTGGGGGGGCGGGGCAGAGGGGGTGCAGAGCCGCCGAGGATCAGATCAGCACTTCGCCCCCCTCCTCCTGGGGCAGTAAAGGTATCAGGGACTGAGAAGCCGAGGACTCCAGGAGAGACGGCCTTGCGCAACCTCCAGTCCCACACCGGGGCCAGAGCAGCTGGGCTCAGGGCTCCGGCTCCCCGGGTCATTTTACCCCCACCCTTACAGTCTGGACACTGAGCCCCCCGGCCTTGGAGACAAACCTCGCCTTTCCTGGAGAGGGTCGGACGCCCGTCTGCCTCACTCCCTCCCCTTTGTGTGAGATGAGCCCGCTGGCCCTGTCCGCGCCGTCAGCACATCACCGAGTTCCACGCCGGGCCGTCCCTGTCGGCCCTCGCTTCACCGGAGGGTGGACCGAGGTCAGAGGGTCGTCCGCACGGTGGGCGTTTCCTGCGGCGGCCTGGCTTCTAGCAGCTTGGCGTCTGGGGCCCCACCGGTATTTCTGGAACCCGCTGCAGCTCCTGGGGCGCCCTGAAAGGCTGGCTCGGTTCTCAGTTGCACCCAATGCCCTGAGGCAGCCGTCATGACCCCTTTCTCTTTTGGAAAAGCCCTGGATACTCCTCCGTGGCCGTCGCTCACTTCACACCCCCGCCCCCCTCTCAGCTTTCATTTACCCAAGCTCATCTGAGACTGGATCGTCAAACAGCAGCAGGCTGGAAGCCGGAGACCGTCTCATCCCGGTCGCGCAGGAGCGTGTGTGAAGGCACGTGCTGCCCCGGGACGCTGCCTCACGCTCGCACACCCTTCCTGCCCTTCCTCCCCTCGGGCCTTTAACCTGTGTCCAGGCCGCCCCCTCCGTGTGGACTCTGACGCTGTTTCTGCGGCCTTTCCTCTGCTCCCCGGGCCCTCCTTTCTGCCTCTCGGGGCTGCTTCTCGGGTTTCCAGCCTCCACGCTCTGGGTCCTTACTGTCACCCTCTTACCCGAGGTTGCCTTTCGGGGAGCAACCGGTTGATCTCCCCGCTCCCCAGTTCATCCTGCAACTGTGTCGCCGCGGCAGTGCGTCCCATTCGCTCGTCTCCTCTCGACCCTGAGGCTTTCACAGCCAGTGTTTTTGCTTTGGTCTCAACTTCTGCCTCACAGCGCTCACATCTTCACCTGGTGTTGCTAAATGACTGTGATCCTGATCTTACCCTCTCTCGTCTTGCCCCTTCGAGCCACCTGGCTCCACGTGTGGCCTTTCCCATGACACGCACTGCTCACTCCAGCTGGCAGCTGGGACTTCACCGCTCCCGTCAGGCCCAGGCCAGGAGAGCCCCAGGCCCCCAGACGAAGTTGCGGCCGCTGTCTGCACCCCCAGGCGACTGGCCGCTTCCCCCCCTGGGTCAGGAGCACAGGCGGGACCCCTGGTGTCGGGTCATCACCCACGGGCCGGCCCTGGGGCGAGGCTGAGCAGGGGGCTTGCCCTTTCCCGGTGCAGACAGGCCAGCGCACCTGGGCCCCCCACCGTGAGCACAGCTGGACGCTGGACGTGACGCCCCCCGCGAGGCGCTCACCGGCCCCCACCCGCCTGTGTGGCTAGCAGGTGTGCTGAGGCCTCTCGAGACTCGACTGCAAGCCCAGCCCGTGGCACCCACTGCGGCCCGCTCATCTCCAGTGTGGACGGCGGGGCTGTGTCTCGCTGTGGGCGGGCTCCAGACTGCTCGCGGGAACCTGGGGGTGTGGCCGCCTCCCAGAGGTCCCCTCGCCGACACCCACTGGCTGCAGAGGCGCCCTGTATGGGGCATGACCGGCGTCTCCTTCTCCAGAGAAACATCTCGGCGGCCTCCCAGGTCAGCAGGAAGCCTCCCAGCTCTGCAGCGAGGGTGATGCGGGTCTCGGCCCCGAACACGCGCACCGTGCATAACTACAGTATCCAGACCCTGAACTCCGTGGAGCTGGCCAAGAAGGAGCTGTATCGGGAGATGGCCAAGGTGAGCGACGACGCAGGGCCCGGAGCAGCCCAGCGCACCCACTGCGGGCAGGCGGGCGGAGGGAGACCCCATGGCCGGCAGTCAGCGGGGATCGGGAGATGGCCAAGGTGAGCGGCGGTGCAGGGCCCAGAGCTGCCCAGCGCGCCCACTGCGGGCAGGCGGGGCGGTGGGAGACCCCGTGGCCAGCGGTCAGCGGGGATCGGGAGATGGCCAAGGTGAGCGGCGGCGCAGGGCCCGGAGCTGCCCAGCGTGCCCACTGCGGACAGGCGGGGCGGTGGGAGACCCCGTGGCCAGCGGTCAGCGGGGATCGGGAGATGGCCAAGGTGAACGGCGGCGCAGGGCCCGGAGCTGCCCAGCGCGCCCACTGCGGGCAGGCGGGGCGGTGGGAGACCCCGTGGCCGGCGGTCAGCGGGGATCTTGGTGCAGGGGGAGCAGCCGTGTTCCCAACTAAATGTGAACCCTCCACCTACAGCAGAGCTGGGGCCCCGTGCCTTCCCAGCCGTGTGTGGCTGTGAATGGCCGCCGGCCCCTGGCCTTGCCTGGGCCGAGGCTTCCCTCTAGCACTGGCCGCTTCAGGAGCAGCCTCTGACCCAGGGGACAGGGCCCTAGCGCCTGGCCCACTCCGGGGCACAACGCCCGCCCATCTGCGCTTGCTCACAGGAGCCGGGCAGGAGGTTCACGTATTCGCAGAAGTACCTGTCCGCCACAGTGGGGCCTCTGGACCCGGAGGAGGAGGAGAGGAGGGCCCGCAGGGAGTCCCGCCAGGCCTGGCGCACGCCCAGCGGCTTCCAGACGGCGGGTCTCCACAGCATGGGCACGACTCGGCCCCTGGGGCTGCCGCCCATCAGCGCTGCTACAGAGGTGGGTGGCAAGAGTGTGGCTCGGGCGGGGGTCCGCAGGGCCTCCCCTGACCTGACCTGCTGCTCCCCGATACAGGAGTGGAGGGAGAAGGCCTTGTTCGCCAACCTGCTAGAGCCGGTGCTGCAGCGGGAGAGGTGGAGCTGGGACCTGCGCCACCAGGACTTCAACCTGTACACACGGCCGCCGGCGTTCCTGGAGCTTCCACCCGCGCCCAAGCCCACGGCAGGTGAGAGCGGAGCCTCAGCCCAAGCAGGGCCGGCAGGCCACAGGCCGGGCTCCGGGTGGCACACGACGCTCTGCTCTGCACCTGCCCTCTCCTCCAGAGGCTCCCCGGGCCCTCTCGGACCCAGCCACTCACCCGTCCAAGGGGAAGGGCCACAATAACCCCTCTGCGTCCTTGTTACCCCCTTGTACGTGAGGAGGGACCACAGGCGTTTATAGGCTGAGAGAGAGCTAAAAATGGGTGCCTTAACAAAGCCAGAACCTTTGTTCAGGGAAAAAGCTGACTGGCAACTAGGTTTGCCAGACGCCCTGCCCAGGAGGCTGGGTCAGGAGGCTCAGGTCTCTGCTCCTGCGCTCCCATGGGCAGCTGGCGACGGCCTGCGCCAGGAGCGCGTGCTATGCCGTGGGGGCCGGCACCCCCCAGGCTCCGGAAGACCCCCGCTCCCTGTCGGGGGCCCCTGGCCCAGGGTCACGTGGGTGGCCCAGCCCGGGAAGGCCCGCCTTGGCTCTCTGTCCTTTCTGGGACGAGGTCCCTGGGTGCACAGGCAGGCGCGTCTCCCCCTACCCCCACGCGGTGAGAACAGGCCCGCAGGGGATGGGGACACGGTCACCGCAGGGACGGAGCGAGCCCTGGGCGGGCTCGGTGCAGCCGGGCCCCTCCTGACGGCTCCACGCAGGAGACGCAAGCTCTCCATCCTGGGCAGAGCGCCTCCTCGCCCGCGAATCACTCACAGCTTTGGAAACGACTTCCCCACGAAGCCCCAGCTCGGACCTTTGGGAGAGAGGCTGTCAGGTTTCTGGGCGCTTGCCCGACCCCACCCAAGCAGGAAAGCCTGGACACCTCAACAACGTGGAGGGTGAGCTTTCTGGATAAACCACCCAGGAGCCAGGCGAGAGCCTGAAGCCTGCTAGGTGAGCATGCGGAACATGAATGTCAGCAAGGAGCAGACGGGGGCCCGGACACAGGCCTGCTCGAGCCGGGCGAGGAGACACTGCGAGGAGCAGACGGGGGCCCGGACACAGCCCTGCTTGAGCCGGGCGAGACAGTGCTGTGCTCCAGGAGAGGCCGAGGCGCCCCAGGACAGCCCTGCTGCCCGGCAGCGTCAGCCGAGCAAGCCCAGCGCCGAGGCGCACAGCCCTCATGCGGGGGACCAAGGGCCCTGGAAACCAGCCCCAGACGGCGGGCCTGAGGATCAAGCTCTGTCCACTCAAGGCTGGCTCAGAGGAGACGTGTGTCTAGACTGCCCACACTCGAAGGGCAGACAAGCTGTGCTGAACGCTTCCTGGTGCATGTTTTAAGCGCCTTTCGTTCCAAATTAAAACCAACGACACGTATGCAGTTTTCGAGCTGTTTCTTGGAGAACGAGCAGTCTCACAGAGAACGTGCGGCCTCACAGACGTAGCCACCGTGCCGGGACCTGTGCCCACCAGCCTCCTCTGGGTGCCCCCCGAGCCGGCGAGTCTCAGCAGCTCCGTGCTCACCCCACGTCCACTCACAGGCCGAGATCGCGTCTAGCAGCGGTGCCCACAGGTCGGGGGCCCAGGAAAGGGCCGTCAGGTGAAGAAGAAAAATGGTCAATTTGTAATAAACCAAGTTCTCTACCTTCGGGCCGCTGTGGGTGTGTCCGGGGCGGGCGGCCGTGGGGACACGGGCCCTCTTCAGGATGCCCGGTCTAGGGGGTGGGTGCAGATGTAGGCCCGCTTCTCGAGGATCTGCTGGGACACCTTCTTGACCAGCTCATCCAGGTTTTCTGGAGAATCTACGCGGGAAACAGGAGGGCCGTGACAGTAGAAACGCTGCTGGAGCGCTCTCCCCGACGAGGGCAGCTCGCCCTGGGGAGGGCCCCTGAAGGCAGCTGCGCGTGGGGCGGGGCCCCGGGGGCTCAGGCATCTCCCCATGACGCACACGACCTTGGCATCCGTGCCCACGGCGCCTGGAGCGCGTGCTGTCCCCTCTGCTGCTCAGCAGACGCCGGGTCCCCCCACCCCCCAAGCCCAGCACCCACTCACGCTTATCTAGCTGAGACAGGGTGAAGAGATTCTGGTGATAAGCTTCTGAGCAGAAGATGTTCGCCAACAGAACCTGCCAGAACCAATGTCCCCGAGGATGGCTGCCGGGGGCCCTGCAGCCTGGGCTTAGCACAGCCCCACCCTGGAGCCCGACCTCCGCACTCCCAAGAGCCCTGTCTGTCCACCCAGGCGGGCACCTTGCCGGGTCAGGCGGCCGGGCTCGGAAGCCGTGGCTTTAGGTTCTGAGCCCTGCCCCCGGGGGGTGACTCAGCATCTCCTCGGCACGGGGGCGTCCCGACCCCCAAGCCGTGGGCCAGAGCGCGGCCAGACGCGCGCAGACAGAGGGAGAGGACGCCTGGGCCTGGGCCCCCGACCGTTACCCCTCTTCTCTCCAGCAGGAAGGCAGCAGGCAGCAGCCTTGTGTCCTGAGCAGCACAGACCACCCGCTGGAGCTGAGAGTGCCGGCCTCTGCCACAGCCACAACTCGGCAACACCGCCAACCTCGCCAACCTCCCCCGGCTCCAGGTCGTCAGGAGGGCACTGCACACTCACCCCGTCGGGACACGGGCCTGCACCCCCCCCACCCCGCAGGCCTCAGTAAAGTGCAGTGAGACGAAACCACAGCACTGTCGTGGGCCCAGGCGGGGGGCTCACCTCGTGGTCGTGGTCCCGCAGCCCCAGGCGGATAGAGCGGCTGGCCCGGGACAGCACGGCCGTCATCGCATACAGGTTGATGAGCACGTTGGCAACTCGCTTCAAGACCAGCTGCTCCTCCACGATGGTCTGGGAACACAGGCGGGGGAGACGTGGCCCTTGGGACCCCTGCTCCACAGTCCTCAGCGGGGCCCACCTCTGCGCCCCACTCTACACCCCAAATGTGGGCAGAGGCACGTCCCAGAGCCTGGCTGAGGCCAGAGGCCAGAGGCCAGCGCTTCAGCCACAGCGGCCACACGTCAGCTCTCAGGACCCAGGGCCACGCGGGGCTGCCCCTCCTGGCCTCGGGGCCTCGCGCCAATGGGAAGGTGGCCCCGGCAGGGTTCCTCCACGCCCGCCTCTGGCGCGCTGAGTGGCCCACAGGGCAGGTAGCCACAGCCAGCCCTGCTCTGCCCCCCAGCCCGCCAAGGTGACCAGGCCTGGTCCCCGAGGAGGACACCCGCGGAGTGCTGGCTCTGACGCGCGCCTGCCAGCCCCCCGGCCCCGGGCACCTTGCCGAAGCGCAGCAGCAGGCTCTCCACAGAGCGGCCGAAGTAGTACACGTTCTCCTCGAGCTTGTGGGCACCGTCCTGCCGGGCCAGGGGAGGGCTCAGCTTGGCACTGCCCACTGTGGTGCCCAGGCCCTCCCGCCACCGCGACGGTGCAGACAGGGCCGCCTGGGGTCCCGTGGACTGGCTGGTCCTCCCTAGCGCCCCGGCCACACTCCTTCTGGGACCGACATACTGACGGGGGGCCGGCTCCCTGCTGGGCCCACTCACCGCAAGGCTGGGGTGCACAACTCCGAGCTTCCCGGTCAGTCCCAGGTCCACGGTGCGGCCCAGGGAGTCCCGAAGCCTCTGGCCGACGGTCTCCATGATGGTGGTCACGTTGCCCCGTGTGAGCTCCCTGCAGAGAGCACAGGCCCTGTGAGCTGGGGCCCCGAGCCCATCTCCTGTTGCCTATGGCTTCGGGGCACCCGTGGCGGCTCCAGATTACGTCCGGGCCCTGCCCCTGCCCTGGCCCGCCTGTCGGGAGCAGCCAGACGCCAGGGTGACTGTCTGAGGGTTACCTCATCGCCCCGGTTGTAAAAGCCATGGGGGTGGATGACAGGGTGACCTCAGGGCAGGACCCTGGCAGCTTCCTGGGCAGCCGTCTCCCCACCCCCGTGCCCCCCCGCAGCCCAGGAGTGAGCTGAGCCCCACCAGACTGTACCCCCATCCTGGGAAGGGGCGGTCCCCTCCTCCAGCTGCTCCAGCACAGGCATCTGCTGGGCAGGGGGTCCCGGGGGGCAGACGGCGGACGCGGCACCTACTTGACCCTTGCAGTCAGAATGCGGCCGGCGTGCTGCAGGCCTGTCAGGGCGATGTACATGCGGAGGACCTCGTTGGTTCCCTGGGGCCGACATTATCCAGGTCAGAGGCCATCCCCAGGGGCCAGCTAGGCCACGCTGCTGCCTGCTGACCCTCGGGAAGCAGCTGGGAGCAGGGCTATCACGGGGCCAGGGCGACAGGCAGGCTGCTGCCCCACTCCGTGGCTGTAGCCCCCCGGGGCCTGCCCCATGCACGACCACCCTGCAGGAGTCACGCCTTCCCCTGACTCGGATTCTTTAAGGGAGAGGCAGCTTGCCCGGGTGGCAAGGGATGCTTGACCCAGGACACAGCACGCGGTCGGCGGCCACTCTGGTCCAGGCCCAGCTCCTCTGGGAAGAAGCTGGCTGTTCCCCGGCAGCAAGTGTCAATGCCCACAGGGTCCCGCCCCCAGCAACCTGAGTCGTGGGTCCTCAGGAAGGCAGACTGGGCGGCGGCTTGCCCGTCGCGCTTGGTGGCACGTGGGTCAGAGGGGCAGGGCTGGACTGAGGCCACACCGCTGGGCTATCCCCAGGAGAGGCTCCTCTGGGAGAGGAGGCAGGCGCAAGGTGGCCTCCAGGCGGACCCAAGCCCATCCCGGGCAGTGTGGGCTTCACACTGAGGTCCCTGCACCCCCGCTGACCACCCCACCAGCCGTGGAGGACCGACACGTCCAGGCAGGGGAGGGGCCTCGGGAGAGCAGTTCCGGGAAGCCTGGGAGCTCACAGCGGCAAATTCCCTGGGCGCGCCCTCGGGGGGACCCGGGGAGGTGCAGACCCCCCGCCCCCTGCAGAGGGGCGAGCAGGCAGGTGGGAGGGGCTGGCGCCAGCAGGCTCACCTCGAAGATGAGCAGGATGCGGCTATCGCGCAGGAAGCGCTCATATGGGTAGTCCTTGATGTAGCCTGAGCCGCCGAGGATCTGCAGCGCCTCGCTCACGCACGTCCAGGCGCCCTCGGAGCTGAACACCTGCCGCGGATGCGGGCCAAGGTCAGCACAGGCCGCCGGCGGAGCCGCATGGGGAGGCCTAGGCGGAGAGCTGCGCTTCGGGACAGGGCCACCCCGGCCCGGGGAGGGGCCCTGCCTGTCATCTCACTGGTGGCCCCAAAGTGACTTCTTCTGCCACCCAAGACAGAAACACAGGACATGCTGGTAATCTGCCTTGGCCAAATAGTCAGGAAAGGCGATTTTGATACCGAAATGTAGAAAGGCCATAAGCTAGAACAAGGCAGGCCTTCCCAAGGCAGCCCCGCCGCTCTTTCCGGTGGGTATGGAGTTACACTTTTCTCCTTTCACCGTGATCAGCCGTCAGCTGGTGACAGCCTGGCACAAAGCCCACCAGGAGACCAGCGGGCCCTGCCCCCCTGCCGCTCTGCTCCAGCGGCGCCCCGGGGCGGCTGGCGCGGGCGCCTCATCAGCGCGCGGGCAGTGGCTGGCTGACGGGGAGGGTGGCCGGGCTGCTGTGCGGCACCTTGACCATGGCAGCCTCGATGGAGCAGTCGGGGAAGCCGGGCGCGTCCAGCATCGCCGCCGTGAGGTAGGCCATGCTTTCCATCACGTAGGCCTTCTTCGCCATCAGGGCAAACTTCTCCTGAAGTGTTCAGAAGAACAGTCAAGACCTGCTGCGCAGAGACCCAGGCCTGCCAAGCCGCAGAGCGAGCCTGAGGCCAGGAGCGCCAAGCCGGGGTAAGCTCGTCTTCGCCCCAAATCCCCGTCGGGAGGGCAGGCTCTCGGTGTCCGCGCGGGGGACTGCCCACCCAGCCCTCGCCCCTCCGCACCTGAATCAGGCCGAACTCACTGAGGTTCCTGTTGAACTGCTTCCTCGTGCAGGCGTACTCGGCGGTCATTCCTGAGTGAGAGTGGAGTTATCAAAAACAACTTCCCGCCGTCCTGAAATGCTTTCCTAAGTCATCACCCACGCGCACTCAGACGGGAACCACGAGAGGCGGGTCCCCTGAGACCGAACACCCTGGATGTCACAGGCCCACCTTCTGGCGTCTCCGGGGAGGGGTGCCTGTCCCCTCTGAGCGGTGCCCGGGGTGGGGGACGGAGGGGCGCTAGGCCGGGGCAGCGCACAGGGGCTCACACCCGGGAGAGCGGCCCGTGGCCCGGGTGCGCTTCAGGGTCCCAGGCTGGCCCTGAAGGCACCGAGCACCCACAGCTCCCCTCCCACTGCTCCCCAGACAGGCCCCCACGCTCCCGGATCCCAGGGGCTCCATGGCCTCTGAGCGTGAGAGCAAAGCTCTCACCCTGAGCAGCTTTCCAGACAAGGCAGCAGAGTCCAGACGGGCTCAGGGCCGTGGTGGCGGCTCAGCTCAGGGAGATGGCCCGAGCGTGCAGGCCGACGGGGGCAAGACCTCAGGCAAGTCACTGCCCCCTGGGAGCCTGGGTCTCCTCTTCCGTAAACCAGCCCTGCTCTGAGCTCCAAGGCACCCCCTGAGCGCCCCGCCATGAGCGGCCCCTGGCATGCCTGCGCCTCACTCTCAGCTACTTCCTTCCGGCAAAGCGAAGCCATCAGAAATGTCTCATGCCCCCCAGATCCTAGCGGGCTGTTTTAACTTCACTGACAAAGGGAAGGAGGTCTGGGTTTCAGTCCTGTCTCTTATACACATCTAGATGTGTATAAGAGACAGCCCCCCCCACCGCGCGGACCCCCGTGGAGCACCGTGGCCAGGCCTGCGGGTGTCCAGCTCGCATTCGCTCGCTTGCTCAGCAGCCCTCACCTCCCCCAGAACGGGCCACCCCATCGCATGGGGCCTGAGCCCTGGCCCCGCTGGCCCCGCTGGCCCGCCTCCGTGCGCCCTTCCTGCTGGATCGAGCCCGGACCCCAGGCTTGAACGGGACGGGCTGTCAGGGGCCAGCTCAGCAGCGGCCCGCCCTGCCACCTGGGGGCACGGGGAGCCCGGGCAGGGCCAGGTGCCCCCACTCACCCACCGATCAGCTTCTTGAGCATCCCGGCCACCGTGCTGCCCATGCTGAAGCGCCCGCTGTTGAGGATGTTCATGGCCACCTGCAGGGAGAGGGGGTCCAGCGCGGGTCAGCCCGGGGGCCTGGCTGCAGAGCCCGAGGGCCCTGGGGGCACAGCACGCGAGGGCCTCGTCCACTTTGGCCAGAGGCTTTCTTGAAGACCACAGGCGTGCTTGGAGGAAACAAGCGCCTGGGCCGGGGAGCACAGTCCCCACCCCTCGAGACCAGGCCGTCATCACGGCGACGCTCACAGACATCCGCGCAGTCAGCCCAGAAAGGAAGGGGACGCCCTCCGTGCCTCGGGGCAAAGGGAGACAGGGCTGAGACGAGCTGGGCGTCTGCCTCCAGCGCCTCACTTTCCTGGCACGCCTCAGCGTCAGGGCCCCTTTAAGGGGTGAAGAGCCTGAGGGTCCGAGTGGTGAGCCCCTGGCGGTGCCAGCCCCTGCCTGGTGTGCATGGGGCCCCCCCTTCCACCACGGACGTGCTCCCTGCCTCCAGTTCCCACGGTGACCTCCGTCCTCTTCTGACCCCAACTCCCGACCTACAGCGGCTGGGGGGTGGCGAGCGGACACACTGCTACCCAGGCACCAGATGCCGGGTCCGGGGAGGCGCCCCCTGCAGGCCCCAAGGGGCACAGACACCGCAGCCCCGGGCAGCAGGCAGCGCGTGCTGGGCTGGGGACTAAAGGGGAGCACAGTCCAGTGGGGGGTGGTCGGGAGGTGGGGAGGAGGGCGCCCAGACACCCGGTGGACGCCGGCACGAAGCCCCGAGAGGGCCTGGGGCCTGCCCGCCTCTCTCGAGGCCGCGGGCCTGGGCGGAGGCCTGGAGGCGGGGGCGGCAGCGCGTTACGCGCCTCCGTGCAGACTGCTCACCTAGGTGACTCGGATTAAGCAAACGTGCCTCTGAGTTTGAATGTATGATGAGTTGCTCAATACGCTGAGTGGAGACTCTTTCAACACAGATCCTACGGGGCTGGGGGCACTGGCAGCCTCTGCTCCAGTCACTGGGCGACAGACTGGGTCCTGGCAGGTGAGCCCACGGCAGCTGGCCGTGGGGCGGGCCGCCTGGCTAAGGCCCAGCGCGCAGTGACATGCAGGCCCTGGGCCCCTGAGCCGCGCCGTCGGCCCTCCTGTGTCTCGGGACGCGGGACTATGAAGGGAAGCAACTCCCCACCTGGGGTACTGGAATCTTCCCGCTGGGCTCCTAGAGGCCAGCTCACGGTCGTGAGCAAGCTCCCCTCGGGAGTTTGCCCTGAACTTCACTTACGACAACAGGAAGGGAAGGCTGGATGCCAGCCTCGCCTCCTGGGGGACGACGGAAGCCTGGAGGGCTCGCCCGACCTGAAGCGGCTCCTGGGTCCAGGCATCCCTCCCTCCCGACCTGGATCCTGCCGCCTTGTCACCTTCCCACAGCGGGGCTGGCTCGCCTACAGCCCTGCTCCAGATCCCAAACATGCCGTTCCTGCGGCACCGCACCCACAGGCTGGCCGCCTCTGCTGCCCCAGGAGCCTCCTCCTCGACTGCGTGCCAGCCTCGCTCCCCGGTCCTGTGGTCACCCCACCCTCCATCTCTGGAATCACCCCCAGCGTCTCGTGCGTTAGTGTTCTGCTCCTGGGTCCAGGCATCCCTCCCTCCCGACCTGGATCCTGCCGCCTTGTCACCTTCCCACAGCGGGGCTGGCTCGCCTACAGCCCTGCTCCAGATCCCAAACATGCCGTTCCTGCGGCACCGCACCCACAGGCCGGCCGCCTCTGCTGCCCCAGGAGCCTCCTCCTCGACTGCGTGCCGGCCTCGCTCCCCGGTCCTGTGGTCACCCCACCCTCCATCTCTGGAATCACCCCCAGCGTCTCGTGCGTTACAGTGTTGAGGCTGACTGGTGGACAACCCCACTCCTCACAAAGCAGGGCTTTAGAAATCTACCTCCTTCTGCATGTTAAAACCATCACTTTTCACCTAACACAGTGGAGAAGAAATCCTTTAAATGCTGCGCTGAGAAGGGCTGGGCAGACACCTCGTGGCAGCTCAACTGTCCAGCAGGCGACGTGGCGACACAGCCCAGGAAACTCAGACGCTCAGGCCCCGACCTGGGGACTCGGCATCAAACTCAGGAGGCAACGGGACAAGCGTGCAAGGCGCGCGCAAGGACACAGGCCACACAGCGCGGCGCCAGGTAGGGAGGCGAGAGGCCGCAGGGGCCCGGGCCGGCGCTGATCTCAGCACACGCGGCAACGCCGTGCAGCTCGCAGCCGCAGGAAGCCGCACTCCCTCGCGAGGGAGGACTACAGGGCTCGCTGGTGAGCGGGAAACGCCAACATCATCTCTTACACGCGCACAAGCATTTCAGCGCTGTGCACTCAGGAATGTCAACAGTGGATGGCGCCTCCGGGACGGCCATCAGGGAGCCCGGGCCCTCCCCGCGTGGCAGCTGCATAGGATGCCCCCCTGCACCCCCCTCCCCAACTCTGCTCCGCTCCCCGGGTGCCGAGGCCTGGCTGGAGCCCTGGGTGAGTCTCTGAACGTCCGTAAGGCCAGGGAAGTCCTGCTTTGACCACTATGCACAGGCCAGGTGGCGGCAGCTTCCCCCAGGGTGAAGACACTTTACCGCAGGCCAGATTGAAAACTTATCACAGGACGAGCATCCAAGCTGGCAAGATGTGGAAAACCTGGGGCCCTCAGGTCCACGCGCTGCTGGTGGGGACGTGAAACGGCAGCCAGCGTGGAGGAGCCTGGTGGGCCCTCAGAGCGCTCAGCGCGCAGTCAGCCTGCGACCCTGCGCTCCTCTAGCCGTGCCCCCGGCGGGACGGCAAGCAGTGTTCCCACACAAACACGCACATGAGCGTTCACGCAGTGCAACTCAAATGGCTTGAAAAGGAACCAACCCAGGGTCCCTCAGCTGATGACAGGTGAACACATGTGGTCTGTTCACCCGACACCTCTGTGACTCGGCTGCAGAGCGCGAGAGAAGCCCGACGCGGATCGCACGCAACGCAACACCCCAGCAGGCAGGTCCACAGAAGCAGACGCTAAAGCAGAGGTGGCTGGGGTGGCGCGGGGAGGGGAAGGCGTGGCGCTGCTTTCTGGGGTGACGGCAACGTCCTGAAGTCAGACACAGAGCGGGCGCTGAGCCCAGTGACCGTCCTGGAAACCACCACAGCGAGCATGCGGGAGACAGCAAATTCTGCCCCGTGAATTACCTGTCAATGAAAAAATGATACAATCTAACTCCAAGAGAAGAAGAATCAGGGCACGCGCTCGGGACCCCACCCTGCACACCCTGCGCTCCACGGGCTGCCCTCCCAGACCTGCAGGCAGGAGCCCGGCCCGCCCCAGGCAGACGAAGCCTCCAGCCGGGCGGGGGACACCCGGAGCCCGGTTCTCTCCGCTCCGCGGGCCCGGGCAGCAGGCAACGCACCTTAAAGCCGCCTCCGACTTCTCCAAGGACGTTCTCCACGGGCACCCTGGTGTTCTCAAAGCGGACCTCGCAGGCTGGAACACGACGGCCAGGAGCTCAGCCGCGGCCCCGGCGCTCGGCCCCCGGCCCGCACGCAGGCCACGCGGCTCACTCACTCGCTCAGAGCCCGCGTGGCCTGAGCCGAGGCAGCTGAGAGGCTGAGCCCCTCGGCCTCTGAGGGACCCGTGAGGACCGTGGGGCCGCTCTGGGCAGGCCAAGGGCCACGTCCAGGACGCTGGCCTCAAGTGAACCAAGCATGCACTGGGTGGCAGGCGGGCTTGGGCGGGGAGGAGGGAGCGAAGGAGGAGGAGGCCCCGGGGGGAAGACGGGGGTCTGAGGTACTGAGCCCTGTGACCAGGACCCCGCCGGCCCGGCCTCCCCCGAGGCTGGGCGTCCCTCCGGGCAGCAGGAACCTCACCTGGGAGTCATCACCACCCTCATCTCTCACAGTTTCTCTCACATACACATGCATGTATGCATACACATCTCCTGCCACACACATTCTCTCACACGCGCATGGGCCGCACACTTCATCTCGCGCACAGCACCACTCACTGTTGGAGCCTCGGATGCCCATCTTATCCTCGGGCTTCCCATTGGTGACGCCACCGAAGTCTCTCTCTACTATGAATGCTGTGATCTTGTCCTTCACTGAGCCGTCGGAATCAACGACCTCCGTTTTCGCAAACACAGTAAAGACGTTAGCCAGTCCTCCATTGGTGATCCAGACCTGAGGAAAGGAAGCAGGAGGGCTCCAGAGAAAGCAGACGGCTCCAGGCCACCTGTCGGCGCCGGCCGCCCATCACAGCGCAAGACAGCAGAGCGAGGCTTTCCCTGGAGGGGCGTGTGTGTCCGGGTCTCTGTGGGAGTGTGTGCGGTGTGTGTGTGAGTATGTCTGGGGTGTGTGTGCGTGTGGCAGTTCTGGTTCTAGCACAAGACACCTTGGAGGGAGGGAGGGAAGTAGGAGACGGTGGGGAAGGGGAGAGACTCCTCGACAAATGGCTCTGCATAGAACTTACGTGGATTTTGATTCAAGCAACTTGTTTGGGGGGGTGAGGAAAGGAAGCAGGAGGGCTCCAGAGAAAGCAGACGGCTCCAGGCCACCTGTCGGCGCCGGCCGCCCATCACAGCGCAGGACAGCAGAGCGAGGCTTTCCCTGGAGGGGCGTGTGTGTCCGGGTCTCTGTGTGAGTGTGTGCGGTGTGTGTGCGTGTGGCAGTTCTGGTTCTAGCACAAGACACCTTGGGGGGAGGGAGGGAAGTAGGAGACGGTGGGGAAGGGGAGAGACTCCTCGACAAATGGCTCTGCATAGAACTTACTTGGATTTTGATTCAAGCAACTTGTTTGGGGGGGAAAAAACCACCGAACAGGTAGGAGACAATCAGAAAAACACGGGTGCTAAGGAGATGGTGAGCAGCCATCGTGCTCGGCTGCCCCAGTCCTGGCTGGCTCCCTGTGAGCCACGGAGTGCGCCCGCCAGGCTCCTCTGTCCGCGGCCTTCTCCAGGCGACAATACTGGAGTGGAGCACCTTGCCCTCCTCCGGGGGATCTTCCCCCACCAGGGACTGAACGCGCGTTTCCTGTGGCCCCTGCACCGTAGGCAGGCTCTTTACCACGGAGCCACAGGGAAGCCCAGAAGCCGTGATCCCGTGTCCGTGTCCAGCGGTGCTATGACCACCCTGCAGAGCCGCACCGAGCCCGCCCGGCCACTGCCCAGAGCCGCGGCCACTGCCCAGAGCCGCGGCACCACAGAGGCGGCGACGAAGGCAGGAGGCGGCTGTGGACGTTCCCAGCAGTATGCGCGTGTGTGCTTCGAGTTCCGTGTAACAGAGAAAACTGAAAGACGGACACGCGGTGCAGCTCAGCGAGGTGGGCGGCGCCCCAGACGCCCGCAGACTCTGAGGCCGGGACACCTGGGTGCCCAGCCTGCCGCGAGGCCGGGAGGGGCCTGCCTCCAGAGGAGCGCCTGCCAGGGGTGCGTCAGGGGGCCTCTCTGAGCCCACTTCTTCTTCCAACAGAGGAAGACGGTCAAGGGGTGTATCCGCTCCGACGACCCCTGGAGCTTGGAAGTGGCCAGTGAGTGTGCTGAAGGCCCGGCCACGGAGGCCACACGGCCGTACCTTGGAGCCGTTGAGGACGTAGTGCCTCTCGTCTGCACTTAGCGTGGCCCTGGTCTGGATGGAGGCGGCATCGCTCCCACTGCAGGGACAGACACAGGTGGTTGGGAACAGACAAGCGTCCTCAGGGCCCCCAGAGGAAGTTTCAGAGTGGAACAGAGGAGCTGACAAGCTCTTACAGGGCCAGGTAATAAATGCATTCAGCTTAGCAGGCCCAGACAAAATGTACACAAGCAGGTACATTCCAATAAAAGTTCAATTTACAAAACCAGGTGGCAAGGGGAGTCTGGCCAATCCCACTTTATCACCTCAGGTGAAACTGTGTCCATGAGGACATTTGGGGGGCCTAAACAGACAGAGGCGGATTCACACGGTGCCAAGCTCTGAGGTCAGCCTGCCGTCGGAAGCCCTGAGTCCACGGCAGCTGAGACTCTGGGCTGGCGACTCCACCTTGCTGAACCTCAGTCCACAGCCGGGACGGTGCGGACGGCCCCACCCGCCCCCGCAGTCTGAAAGCCGCCGGGACTGTGGCGTCTGGGTGCTTTTTTTACGCAAGGAGGCTGGTGGCTAAGTCACTGAGTCGTGTCTGACTATTGGGACCCTGCGGACTGTAGCCCCCAAGCTCCTCTGTCCATGGGATTCTCCAGACAAGAACACTGGAGTGGGTTGCCGTCTCCTTCTCCAGGGGATCTTCCCGACCCAGGGATGGAACTTGGGGCTCCCGCATTGGCAAGTGGATTCTTTAGTTAGCACTGAGCCTCCAGAAAGGCCGATAAGGAGGGTTGCAAAGCATAAAACAGTTACAGAACAGGAGCTGACGGGCCTGTTCTCGTCTGTCAGGGTCACCAGGGAGGAGAAGGGAGGTGAGGACGAGAGCAGGAAGTGGACAGGCAGAGAGGCTGCGGGGGGCGTGGGGCTGACCTGGCTGGCTCCGTCAGGCAGAAGGCGGCCACGTGCTCCCCAGACGCCAGCCTGGGCAGGTACTTGGCCTTCTGCTCCTTGCTGCCGGCCAAGATGATGCCCTGCAACAACACGGCTTGTTCAGCGGCAGCGAGAGGAGCGGGTGCCATGGGCTCACGGAACATGCCCCCTTCACGCAAGGGGGCCGCCCGGAGCTGGCAGCCCCCCAAAATAAATGGGGAGCTGCTGGGCGGTCAGGGAGCCCCCACACGGGGACAGGCCGGGCAGCCCGCCACAGCTTCGGGCGGGACTCGGGTTCCCTGGCAGCTTCTCCACTGCCCAGGCGGGTGGCCGGAGCCCCAGCCGAGCCTGGGGGTGCTCCGCCCCCTCAGTTCCTGCCGAGCAAAACCACCCAAGGACTGAGCTGGGGGCCGGGAGCCTGCCCTGAGATGCTCCAAGTCCAGTGGAGGACGGGCACCAACCGCAGGGCGGACATGCCCAGGCCCCGAGGGAGCAAACCAGGCGCGGGACGGATCAGTTCTCGCCCACGGCGCAGGCAGGCTCCACGGAGGCAGCGGCCTCTGACCGGAGCCTGGAGGGATGGGGCGGGGCGATGGGGAGGAGGCGGTTTCCAAAGGAGCCAGCTGCCCCGTCCCCCACGCGCCCCACTAACCCACACCCTGACCTTGAGGCCGATGGCCTGGTGAGCCGCCAGAGTCACAGCGATGGAGGCGTCCAGGCTGATGACCTCCCCCAGCCGCGCGTACATGGTGTTGGAGAGGCCCAGGCCACCTAGGGCAGAAACAGAGCAGCCTCGCTTACTCTCCAGCCCCAGATTTCTCCCAGAAAAGGCTCCGTGAAGTACAGCCGGCTCACCATTTTATAAAGAACACAACATAGACAGCTACAAAGAAAACAAGCTTCCCGCTAACCTATCACTCAGCACATTTCTGCTTACATCCTTTCAGACCTTTTCTAGCTTTATAACAAGCGCATGCAGATGCGCACTTTAATAAAAAAGCAAAGTCCTTACATACATGAAGTCACCTGGACTGCTGTGAACACCTGTCGCAGACCCCGGGTTCTGCGGGCGTGAAGCGTGCGCCGCATCCACCCCCAGGACCTCGCGGCGTCTGGGCCGGTCTCTGCGCCTGCGGACGCTGCTGCGGGGCCGCTGTGCTGCAGGGGTGCCCCGGGCCCTGCAGGGTGCTGGGCTGCATCCGTGGCCTCTGCCCACAAGGTGCCCACCGTCGCCCCTGCCCTGCAGGCCTGACAATAAAGCATGTCTCCCAGTGTTGCCAGACGCCCCCTGGGAGGCACACACTGCTTAGGAGCAAAAGGGCAAGCGCAGTAAAACCCAGAAACCCCAGAGCGTGGGCACCCTGCGCTTCACCTGCACCTTCCAGAGGCGGCGGGGCGGCCTCAAGTGCATCTGACAAACGAAGCCAGGGGCGGAGGGGGCTCTGGGCCCCGCATGGCCCCAGGGCAGGGCGCCTTCAGGACGCCCTCTCCTCCCAAGCACGGGGAGGGCCAGGCTCCCGCAGGGGCACAGTGTCCCCCGGCTCAGGGGCCCAGGGCAGCCAGCACCCGGCCGCAGTCCCCGCCCCGCCTGTCAGTGAAGACACTGTGTTCCTACTTGTTTCATAGACCAATGTCTGTTTTGCTTCTTAAAAAAAAAAAAAGTGACACTTTTCTTCAAGAAAGTGAAAGTTGCTCACTCGTGTCCAACTCCTTTGCAACCCCATCAACTATATACAGTCCATGGAATTCCCCAGGCCAGAATACTGGAGTGGGTAGCCTTTCTCTTCTCCAGGGGATCTTCCCAACCCCGGGATCAAACCCAGGTCTCTTGCATTGCAGGTGGATTGTTTACCAGCTGAGCACTGAGGGAAGCCTTCTTCAAGAAGGCTGGCTCACGGAACATGCCCCCTTCACGCAAGGGGGCCGCCGGGAGCTGGCAGCCCCCCAAAATAAATGGGGAGCTGCTGGGCGGTCAGGGAGCCCCCACATGGGGACAGGCCGGGCAGCCCGCCACAGCTTCGGGCGGGACTCGGGTTCCCTGGCAGCTTCTCCACTGCCCAGGCGGGTGGCCGGAGCCCCAGCCGAGCCTGGGGGTGCTCCGCCCCCTCAGTTCCTGCCGAGCAAAACCACCCAAGGACTGAGCTGGGGGCCGGGAGCCTGCCCTGAGATGCTCCAAGTCCAGTGGAGGACGGGCACCAACCGCAGGGCGGACATGCCCAGGCCCCGAGGGAGCAAACCAGGCGCGGGACGGATCAGTTCTCGCCCACGGCGCAGGCAGGCTCCACGGAGGCAGCGGCCTCTGACCGGAGCCTGGAGGGATGGGGCGGGGCGATGGGGAGGAGGCGGTTTCCAAAGGAGCCAGCTGTCCCGTCCCCCACGCGCCCCACTAACCCACACCCTGACCTTGAGGCCGATGGCCTGGTGAGCGGCCAGAGTCACAGCGATGGAGGCGTCCAGGCTGATGACCTCCCCCAGCCGCGCGTACATGGTGTTGGAGAGGCCCAGGCCACCTAGGGCAGAAACAGAGCAGCCTCGCTTACTCTCCAGCCCCAGATTTCTCCCAGAAAAGGCTCCGTGAAGTACAGCCGGCTCACCATTTTATAAGGAACACAACATAGACAGCTACAAAGAAAACAAGCTTCCCGCTAACCTATCACTCAGCGCATTTCTGCTTACATCCTTTCAGACCTTTTCTAGCTTTATAACAAGCGCATGCAGATGCGCACTTTCATAAAAAAGCAAAGTCCTTACACACATGAAGTCACCTGGACTGCTGTGAACACCTGTCGCAGACCCCGGGTCCTGCGGGAGTGAAGCGTGCGCCGCGTCCACCCCCAGGACCTCGCGGCGTCTGGGCCGGTCTCTGCGCCTGCGGACGCTGCTGCGGGGCCGCTGTGCTGCAGGGGTGCCCCGGGCCCTGCAGGGTGCTGGGCTGCATCCGTGGCCTCTGCCCACAAGGTGCCCACCATCGCCCCTGCCCTGCAGGCCTGACAATAAAGCATGTCTCCCAGTGTTGCCAGACGCCCCCTGGGAGGCACACACTGCTTAGGAGCAAAAGGGCAAGCGCAGTAAAACCCAGAAACCCCAGAGCGTGGGCACCCTGCGCTTCACCTGCACCTTCCAGAGGCGGCGGGGCGGCCTCAAGTGCATCTGACAAACGAAGCCAGGGGCGGAGGGGGCTCTGGGCCCCGCATGGCCCCAGGGCAGGGCGCCTTCAGGACGCCCTCTCCTCCCAAGCACGGGGAGGGCCAGGCTCCCGCAGGGGCATAGTGTCCCCCGGCTCAGGGGCCCAGGGCAGCCAGCACCCGGCCTGCCAGGTAATAAATGCATTCAGCTTAGCAGGCCCAGACAAAATGTACACAAGCAGGTACATTCCAATAAAAGTTCAATTCACAAAACCAGGTGGCAAGGGGAGTCTGGCCAATCCCACTTTGTCACCTCAGGTGAAACTGTGTCCATGAGGACATTTGGGGGGCCTAAACAGACAGAGGTGGATTCACACGGTGCCAAGCTCTGAGATCAGCCTGCCGTCGGAAGCCCTGAGTCCACAGCAGCTGAGACTCTGGGCTGGCGACTCCACCTTGCTGAACCTCAGTCCACAGCCGGGACGGTGCGGATGACCCCACCCACCCCCGCAGTCTGAAAGCCGCCGGGACTGTGGCGTCTGGGTGCTTTTTTTACACAAGGAGGCTGGTTGTTAAGTCACTAAGTCGTGTCTGACTATTGGGACCCTGCGGGCTGTAGCCCCCAAGCTCCTCTGTCCATGGGATTTTCCAGGCAAGAACACTGGAGTGGGTTGCCGTCTCCTTCTCCAGGGGATCTTCCCGACCCAGGGATGGAACTTGGGGCTCCCGCATTGGCAAGTGGATTCTTTAGTTAGCACTGAGCCTCCAGAAAAGCCGATAAGGAGGGTTGCAAAGCATAAAACAGTTACAGAACAGGAGCTGACGGGCCTGTTCTCGTCTGTCAGGGTCACCAGGGATGAGAAGGGAGGTGAGGACGAGAGCAGGAAGCGGACAGGCAGAGAGGCTGCGGGGGGCGTGGGGCTGACCTGGCTGGCTCCGTCAGGCAGAAGGCGGCCACGTGCTCCCCAGACGCCAGCCTGGGCAGGTACTTGGCCTTCTGCTCCTTGCTGCCGGCCAAGATGATGCCCTGCAACAACACGGCTTGTTCAGCGGCAGCGAGAGGAGCGGGTGCCATGGGCTCACGGAACATGCCCCCTTCACGCAAGGGGGCCGCCCGGAGCTGGCAGCCCCCCAAAATAAATGGGGAGCTGCTGGGCGGTCAGGGAGCCCCCACACGGGGACAGGCCGGGCAGCCCGCCACAGCTTCGGGCGGGACTCGGGTTCCCTGGCAGCTTCTCCACTGCCCAGGCGGGTGGCCGGAGCCCCAGCCGAGCCTGGGGGTGCTCCGCCCCCTCAGTTCCTGCCGAGCAAAACCACCCAAGGACTGAGCTGGGGGCCGGGAGCCTGCCCTGAGATGCTCCAAGTCCAGTGGAGGACGGGCACCAACCGCAGGGCGGACATGCCCAGGCCCCGAGGGAGCAAACCAGGCGCGGGACGGATCAGTTCTCGCCCACGGCGCAGGCAGGCTCCACGGAGGCAGCGGCCTCTGACCGGAGCCTGGAGGGATGGGGCGGGGCGATGGGGAGGAGGCGGTTTCCAAAGGAGCCAGCTGCCCCGTCCCCCACGCGCCCCACTAACCCACACCCTGACCTTGAGGCCGATGGCCTGGTGAGCCGCCAGAGTCACAGCGATGGAGGCGTCCAGGCTGATGACCTCCCCCAGCCGCGCGTACATGGTGTTGGAGAGGCCCAGGCCACCTAGGGCAGAAACAGAGCAGCCTCGCTTACTCTCCAGCCCCAGATTTCTCCCAGAAAAGGCTCCGTGAAGTACAGCCGGCTCACCATTTTATAAAGAACACAACATAGACAGCTACAAAGAAAACAAGCTTCCCGCTAACCTATCACTCAGCACATTTCTGCTTACATCCTTTCAGACCTTTTCTAGCTTTATAACAAGCGCATGCAGATGCGCACTTTAATAAAAAAGCAAAGTCCTTACATACATGAAGTCACCTGGACTGCTGTGAACACCTGTCGCAGACCCCGGGTTCTGCGGGCGTGAAGCGTGCGCCGCATCCACCCCCAGGACCTCGCGGCGTCTGGGCCGGTCTCTGCGCCTGCGGACGCTGCTGCGGGGCCGCTGTGCTGCAGGGGTGCCCCGGGCCCTGCAGGGTGCTGGGCTGCATCCGTGGCCTCTGCCCACAAGGTGCCCACCGTCGCCCCTGCCCTGCAGGCCTGACAATAAAGCATGTCTCCCAGTGTTGCCAGACGCCCCCTGGGAGGCACACACTGCTTAGGAGCAAAAGGGCAAGCGCAGTAAAACCCAGAAACCCCAGAGCGTGGGCACCCTGCGCTTCACCTGCACCTTCCAGAGGCGGCGGGGCGGCCTCAAGTGCATCTGACAAACGAAGCCAGGGGCGGAGGGGGCTCTGGGCCCCGCATGGCCCCAGGGCAGGGCGCCTTCAGGACGCCCTCTCCTCCCAAGCACGGGGAGGGCCAGGCTCCCGCAGGGGCACAGTGTCCCCCGGCTCAGGGGCCCAGGGCAGCCAGCACCCGGCCGCAGTCCCCGCCCCGCCTGTCAGTGAAGACACTGTGTTCCTACTTGTTTCATAGACCAATGTCTGTTTTGCTTCTTAAAAAAAAAAAAAGTGACACTTTTCTTCAAGAAAGTGAAAGTTGCTCACTCGTGTCCAACTCCTTTGCAACCCCATCAACTATATACAGTCCATGGAATTCCCCAGGCCAGAATACTGGAGTGGGTAGCCTTTCTCTTCTCCAGGGGATCTTCCCAACCCCGGGATCAAACCCAGGTCTCTTGCATTGCAGGTGGATTGTTTACCAGCTGAGCACTGAGGGAAGCCTTCTTCAAGAAGGCTTGATGCTAAAGCTGAAACTCCAGTACTTTGGCCACCTGATGCGAAGAGTTGACTCATTGGAAAAGATTCTGATGCTGGGAGGGATTGGGGGCAGGAGGAGAAGGGACAACAGAGGATGAGATGGCTGGATGGCATCACTGACTCGATGGATGTGAGTCTGAGTGAACTCCGGGAGTTGGTGATGGACAGGGAGGCCTGGCGTGCTGCGATTCATGGGGTCACAAAGAGTCGGACACGACTGAGCGGCTGAACTGAACTGAGTGTGTGGGCATGAGTCCAGCGCTTAGAAGCCATCAGAATGCCTGTTGCTTGGACTGGAATGACCGGATAAGGGGCTCACAGAAGAGACCAGGCTCTCAGACCACAGGCCCCCAGCAAGACAGTGCGGCGAGCACACAATGGGTCGTGTGGAACAGCGAGCCCGGCCCTTGCGGGCCCTCGGCCTGCTCCCTTGCCGCTGTTCTCCCCCTACCGGCGGGCTGCAGGCGGGCCCTCGGCCTGCTCCCTTGCCGCTGTTCTCCCCCTACCGGCGGGCTGCAGGCGGGCCCTCGGCCTGCTCCCTTGCCGCTGTCCCGCTCCGCCTCGGTCTGGGCCTGTCTCCTGGGGGCCAGGAGCTGCCTCCGAGGCGGCCCACCGAGGGCCCTCCGCGTCTCAGGCAGTCACCACCCGAGATCTGCCCCGCTGGCCCCGGGCGCCGCCTCCCCGTCTCTCCGCCGAGTCTCTCCTGCCTCGCCGTCGGGTTCGGGTCTCGGCCGCGCTCGAGGGTCACCCCTCGCTGGCAGGCGTGGCTGTCGGGAGAGCCGGGCACACAGAGGGCTCCCGGGACGAGAGCAGCGCCCGCGCGTGGCCGGCGGCTCAGCACCCCACCCTCCGGCAGCAGGCCACGGCGGCTCGGGAGCCTCCCTCGGACTCAGGCCCTCGGCTACGAGCTCAAGAACCGGAAAAACCCTGGACCTGGAAACCGGGAAGGGAAGAGGCCCCCTTTCTTTCGCAGTGAAGCCTGGCCCCGGCACAAGTTGAGGGACCAAGAAAAACAGCCTTTTGCGGGCACCCTAAATGATCCCACTGGCCTCCGAGCCGGCCTCTGCTGCGGGGAGCAGGGGGGCGACTCGGGCCCGCCACCCACGGCGCTCAGCCCGGGGCCGGCTCTGAGGGGCGCGCGCCGGCGCCTTTCCGTGGCGACTTCACCCCCTCGACCCCCCCATATCCCCTCCAGCAGATCTTCTCAAAGAAACTCCCATACTCTAGGGAGTCCTCTTCTACCTTCTGTCGGTGCGCTGGGGCGGTGCTGGGGGAATCCATGCTTCCCAGCTCCTTCAAGGGCCCTCAGTCCTTCAGAACCTTTGGATCAAACTGAGAGCCGCGCCCCCCGAGAGGGTCGCCCTGCGCTGGGACGGCGGCGTGTCGGTCAGCCCGCCGCTGCCGCGAGGGCCAAGGCGCGCCCTCCCTCCTTCACTCGCTCTAAACTTCAGCTGCGAGACCATGATCACGGAGGGAAGACAGACAGTATGGCTGTGATCGGCTTTAGGCTCTGGAGAAAGCGGCTTGAAGTGAAACCTTGTTGAAATCGCAAAACCAGTTCTTTCTGCATATGCAATTAGAAAAAAGCCAGCATGTTGAAATACTTTAAGCTCTGATCTGAGAAAATAGAAACATGCCTAGGAAAAAGGCTGAAGTTAGCTCCTCTCAATCCTCGAGATACACAGCGCACTCTGCCTAAGACTTCAGCCTTGGGCAAACCAGAACTTCAAGTTAAGGAAAAAGCTGGTGTGGGGGCAGAGACGAGATCTCTGTCTGGATTAGTGTGTGTCTTTGGTTAATATCGCTGAGGCTAACTTGTAAATGAGCTCAAATTTAACTGATCTAAGGAAAAGAAAGTGATTACAAATCAAACAATTCTAAATGAAGTTCAGGTTCACGTGAACTGGGAAATACTCAATATTAAACTAATATTTGGTATTAATGTTTATCTAAATAATTCAGATGTATCTTAATTATCAACATTAGGTGTAATACTTTTATTGTATCTTGGTTAAATATAAACTAAATAAGACCTTATTATATGTTATAAATTTTTCAACAAGGAAAGTCACTTGATGTGAAGAAAAGTCTCAGGAAAGAAAATGCAAATGAGTTAAAAGCTCTGGGTGATTTATGTCGGCCAATGGTTCATGGTTACTTAAGGAAAGCAGAATGTGTCTTTTTAACTTAAAAGGCTTTAAGAAATGGAATGACATTTTATTAAGGGAAAAGGAATTAAGTCTGACTTCAGTTCAGTTGCTCAGTCGTGTCTGACTCTGCAACCCCATGGACTGCAGCATGCCAGGCCTTCCTGTCCATCAACTCCCGGAGTTTGCTCAAATTCATGTCCATTGAGTTGGTGATGCCATCCAACCAACTCATCCTCTGTTGCCCCCTTCTCCTCCTGCCTTCAATCTTTCCCTACAGGTGGCTGTTTCAGAGCAGGCAAATAAAGTGATGAATATGGAAAGTGGAAAAGGTGTGTAGAAAGTGGACCTCAAGAAAAGTAGGGTGCATGGTATGAGTTATCTTGAGACATTGAACTGCCTTTGAAATCTTTTGTTGCTACTCTAAGTGAATAGCTATTATTTCACGATGAATATGAGCCTGGACCAGACTGGAACCTTCTCTATTAAGAGACCAAAGTTCCGGGGATGCAGCTTTTGGTAACAGACTGTGGATTTCTCTGCCTTTAAGTGATTTGTATTTACCTTTAAAACCTTTTGTTACTTTGGTAAAATAACTACTATTTCACAGTGATCTACGAAGATTATGGTACATGTAGGTAAAGCTCATTCTGCTTTTTAAAAAAATTAACCCCTTATTGTCAGACTGTTGCTGTCCTGATGTCCTTAAAACACAATGCTACTGCTAAGTCGCTTCAGCCATGTCCGACTCTGTGCGACCCCATAGACGGCAGCCCACCAGGGACCCCCATCCCTGGAATTCTCTAGGCAAGAATACTGGATTCCCTGTCCATCACCAACTCCCGAAGCTTGCTCAAAATCATGTCCATTGAGCTCTCCTCCCGCCTTCAATCTTTCCCGGCATCAGGGTCTGATGTATTACTGACTTCTAATCTTCGTTTTCAGATACAAAGAAGCTCTTCTCTTCAAGCTACTTATGGTTTAAAACAATTTGGTAATTTACACCTGTGGGTAAAAGTAAAACATTTTTCTCTCTTCCTTGTCTCTACAGAAATTAGACACACTTGGGTTCAATCTTTCCCGGCATCAGGGTCTGATGTATTACTGACTTCTAATCTTCGTTTTCAGATACAAAGAAGCTCTTCTCTTCAAGCTACTTATGGTTTAAAACAATTTGGTAATTTACACCTGTGGGTAAAAGTAAAACATTTTTCTCTCTTCCTTGTCTCTACAGAAATTAGACACACTTGGGTTCTGAACATCCTCATGAGGTAAATGAAGGACTGTCTACGGAAATCTGAAAGCACTTTGGAGGCCTCTAGAGAGGAACCCGCAGACAGCGTCTGGCAGCAGACCTTCGGCACGGCTCTCCTGGCCCCGAGACGCCTTCGGGAAATTCAGTTTAAACTTATTCTGAGGAATAAGAGTCGATATAGAAGAGCTGCATGTTCAATGGGTCAACCTTATTTTCAAAATAAATTAGTCTTGACTGTGTTTAACAAAAACAGGGGTAATTAAACATTATGTTTCACTAGCCAAAGTAGCTATAAAAGATTTCAAAGGCAGTTCAATGTCTCAGGATAACTTGTACCACGCACCCTACTTTTCCTGGGGTCCACTTCCCACACGTCTTGTGCAGTTTCCATATTCCTCCCTTTATTTGCCTGCTCTGAAACAGCCACCTTAAGTCAGACCTGCTTCCTTTCCCCTTAATAAAATGTCATTCCATTTAAAGCTTTTTAAGCTAAAAACACACTTCCTGGGCAACCTTTCTATTTCTAATCATCTTTGGGTCTTTTTTCTTTACCCTTCTTGTTAATTTTGTTGCTTTTCAGTTCAGTCGCTCAGTCATGTCCAACTCTTTGCGACCGCACGGACTGCAACATGCCAGGCCTCCCTGTCCATCACCAACTCCCAGAGTTCACTCAAACTCATGTCCATTGAGTTGGTGATGCCATCCAGACATGTCATCCTCTGCCGTCCCCTTCTCCTCCTGCCTTCAGTCTTTCCCAGCATCAGAGTCTTTTCCAATAAGTCAGTTCTTCGCATCAGGTGGCCATAGCATTGGAGTTTCAGCTTCAACATCACTCCTTCCAAAGAATATTCAGGATCGATTTCCTTTAGGAAGGAATGGTTGGATCTCCTTGCAGTCCAAGGGACTCTCAAGAGTCTTCTCCAACACCACAGTTCAAAAGCATCAATTTTTCAGCGCTCAGCTTTCATTATAGTCCAACTCTCACATCCATACGTGACTACTGGAAAAACCATAGCCTTGACTAGACGGACCTTTGTTGGCAAAGTAATGTCTCTGCTTTTTAACATGCTGCCTAGGATGGTCATAGCTTTTCTTCCAAGGAGCAAGCGTCTTTTAATTTCATGGCTGCAGTCACCATCTGCAGTGATTTTGGAGCCCAAGAAAATGAAGTCTCTCACTGTTTCCATTGTTTCCCCATCTATTTGCCATAAAGTGATGGGACCGGATGCCATGATACATTAAGTTAACCTTAAAAATGCCTTCCAACATTAAAAACAAATTACCAGTACAGGTAACATTCTATTTCTTGATCTGGATATATTCATTGCATAACACTGCTGCAACTAAACATTCGTGAGACCTAAACTTTCCTGAAGGCGTTTCCTAAGCTTGAATTTTTGATTTGCTACCTGTACCTTCTAGAGAGAAAGAGAACACGCGCGACTGCCATTGCCGTCCTGAAACGGCTGGCGACACGCCAGACTCGAGGCAGCCTCCGGACCCAGCCCGAGCTTGGCACCACCCTCTCTCCCCAGAGTCCACAGGTTCTGAGAACACGTCAGCTTGTCGACTGTGAACACTTGTTCAGCAAAGGGAAACTCAGCTGCCACCACGCTCGGCCTGCAAGTACAGACTCTCACACAAGTCAAGTGCAAGCGCCCCATACGCTGCCAGCCAAGAAAACGGCACAACTACTGTAAACCGCAGAAACAGCCATAACCATGCTTACACATTTTTATACACACGGGTCACTAATGAGAAATATAGGTCCTCAAATGGAGTGCAAAGCTCTCATTTGTTTACTTTCACAACTTTACTGGTGTATATAATTGGCATGTAATAAACTGCACAAACAGAGAATAACTTTTTGAGTTCTGAGGTCTGTTCGCCCATGAAACTGCCCCCACATGCAACAAAAACCTTTCCATCCCGACTTCCTGGTGTCCACCTGTGATCAGCCCTTCCCTCTGCCTCCATCCCCAGGCAGCCACTCATCTTTTCGTCGATGGATTAGTTTGCATTTTCGAGTTTTGCATACATGCATCACACAGCATTTCGTTGCTCTGGGCTCTCTGATTTGGCATAACTGTTCAACGGCCTACTGTGTGGGTATGATTGGGTGGCTCCCAGTTTGGGGCTCTCAGAAGGAACACGCGTTCAGGTGTGGGGCTGTGCCGTGGACTGCACTCTGGAGTGCAGGGCTGCGTGCCAGGGTGTGCTCGACTTTAAGAAAGTGTTCAAGGACAGGCTGCCTTAGAGTACAGCCTACTGAGGCCACAGAGAAGAGCAGCGTCTCCAGCAGGAGAGACCGGCCTGCGCGTCCGCACGCCCAGCAGGGCAACACCGCCCCCTGGGGGCGAACGCGGTTCTGGCGGAAGGGAAGCCAAAAGCAAACAAGCATAAAGGACAGAAACACCCACAATAGGGACAGAGGCGGGCACAGCGTGGTTGCGCATTACAGTTCCACAAAGGGAGACCTCCCGGGCGGCCCAGTGGTTAGGAACCCACTGCCAGCGCGGGGACGCAGGCTCAGTCCTTGGTCTGGGAAGATCCCACGTGCCTCGGAGTAACTGAGCCCGCGCCTAGAGTCCACGCTCCGCAACAAGAGAAGCCGCCACAATCAGACGCCCGTCATCGCAGCGAAGACGCAGCGCAGCCACACCAGGTAAATGAAGACGCCGTTTCTTACAGTGCCACAGAGGGGAGCGAGCAGGGCGACGGGGAGCGAGAGAGCAGGGATGACGGATGCAAGTGTGAGCAGCACCGCCCTCCAGGCTGCTCCGCTCCTCTGGCACTTAGAAGCGAGTCTTGGATGGGTCAACTGAAACCCACAGGGGCCAACAGAGGAACTCCAGGCACACGAAGCAGCCGGGAGACATGAGAGCAAACGAGGATGAAAAGTCAGCGAACTGATCACCGGCCAGAGAGAACAGGGATGACAGCCGACAAGAGTATCAGAGACTCGTAACTGAATTCTAGATTCTCAGAAAAGTAGAAGGAAATGTGAGCACAGTCAATAGAGATACAGAGGGGAAAAAAAATTCAAATCTAACTGCCGGAGATGAGAGGCCGCTTAAGATGAAAACTCTGGGTTGGATTAACAGTAGATCAAATACTAGGGGAAAAAAAATTAGTGAGCAGAAAACATAGTAATAAAAACTATACAAAATGAAAGACCAAAGAATAACTGAGCATCAGTGAGCTGTGGGACAGCCTCAGGCAGATCACTCTCTCTATGTATAATCTCCAAAGGGGAGGAGCGAGTCGGGGGATGCGCTATGGCTGGTGACAAAACAAGTTTAGGGAAATCTAACGGCCAAAACACAGGCCGCAGCTGATAAACAGCATGGACACAGAGAGCCAAGGAGCTCAAAGAGCCGCGAGAGAAGCGTGAAGAAGACTCATCAGTTTCTCTGCTGCTGCTGCTGAGTCGCTTCAGTCGTGTCCGACTCTGCGACCCCATAGATGGCAGCCCTCCAGGCTCCCCCGTCCCTGGGATTCTCCAGGCAAGAACACTGGAGTGGGNGAAACCACCCAACCAAAACCGCAGGCAGAGAGTCAAATGGGGGGAGAAAGGCAACGTAAGAGAGCTGCTGGGTAATAAACAGTGGGCCAATCCATGCCTAACAGGGGCTCCGAAAGGAGAGGAGAGAGAAAAGGGGACTGAAATGCATCTGACGAAATTATGGCTGATACTTTCCGAGAGCTAAAGTAGGAAACAGCTATCCAGGCATAGGAAGATAAACCCAAACAAACCTACACCAAGACATCGTAAAAGTGACCCAAGCGAAAGATAGGGGGAGGATTCTAAAGGCAGAGAGAGAAAAACAGCTCTTCACAAGGGAACCCCCATGGGGCTATCAGCCGAGTTCTCCACAGAAGCACTGCAGGCAAGAAGGGGGCGGCAAAACAGACTCGAAGCCTCGAAAGGGGAAAACCTGCAGCCCGGAATAGCGTGGCAGCCTGCATGGAAAACCAGAGCCGAGAGCACGCTGCCCACAGGAGAGGCACCTGAGGGCAAGGGCGCGCGCAGGCTGGCAGGGAGAGGGTGGAGGGCAGGAGCCGTCGGTCGGGGCTTCTCGTTGCTAACTGCCACGGAAAGGCCGCCTGAGGAGTCAGTTTTGCAAAGATAAAGGACAAGCTTCCAACAGCCCGGAAAGCAGGACGCCCGCCGCCGGGGCGGCCTGTGAGGATGGCGAGGGTGTGGAGGAGACACAAGGCCGATTAAAGGGATGACTGCTGTTGACAAGAACTGTCAAGCACACTTCATATCTCCTAACAGTTACTGCCGTGGTCCTGGGACAGCCGTGGGCACAGACAAGACGACCCAGCTCGTTTCCTTCAACCCGGAGCTCCACTCCCTCCGCACGGGCTGCCTTCCCAGAGCTGTGCCAGCTGGTCGGCGGCGGCCGCAGGCAGATGCCTTCGGGCAGCAAGCTCCCCGGGGCGGCCCCGCTCTGCGGGAAGGAGAGCTACCGGCCCGCGCCGCTGCAGCGCCTGCTCTCGCGGGCAGCCGCGGAGTTGCCGCGTGTCAGCGCGGGTTCCGGCTCCTGGAGAGCCACGGCCACGTTTGAAGATAGATCAGGACAGATGTGGAGGAGGAGCACGCCGAGGGGCTGCAGCGTGAAGCCACGGCAGCTGACGCCCTCGTGACCTGGGCTCTGGAGGCGACGCGGGCCTCGCCGTCACCAGGAGCGAGCTGCACCCTCTGCACCCCACGCAGGGCCCGAAGGACGGGCAGGGGCGGGCCAGCAGAGGGCGAGAGAGGGCCGCCGCAGTCCTCACGCGGCGAGCCGCTGCCCGGGCACGGAGGCGCGGCGACAAGCCGCCCCAGCAGCGGGCACCTCCTGGGCGGCGCTGCCAGGGCCGGGCCACGGCTCCAGAAGGCTGGGGACGACAGAGGCTTCCCCTGGAAGACGCTCGGCCGGTGTCTGCTGAGGAACCCAACAAAAAACGACAACCCAGAGAAAGAAAATGAGGACGGAAAGGCATTTCACGACAGCGGAAACGACCGAAGAAGGAGCTGCAGTACCCAGACAAAACGGGCTGTGAAACAGAGGACCCAGGAGTTAAAGGGCGTCATATGACAATAAGAGACCAGCACACCGTCAACACAGGCGCACCCTCTAGCAGACAGGCTTCCCGGGTGGCCCCAGCGGCAAAGAGCCCGCCCGCCGAGGCATGGGCGCAATCCCAGATCAGGAAGATCCCCGGAGAAGGCAACGGCACCCCACCCGGTGTTCCTGCCTAGAGAACCCCAAGGACACAGCAGCCTGGAAAGCTACAGTCCACGGGGTCGCACAGTCGGACAGCGCTGAAGCAAGTGAGCGCACACGCTTTGGAACACCCAAACATCGAGAGCAAACGCTAACAGACACGAGGGGAGAAATCGATAGGAGCACAGTGACAGCAGGAAATGCCAATACCGCTCTCACGCCAAGGGACAGATCTTCCAGACGGAGAATCAGAACAGGTCCTGAACGACACAACGGGAGTCAGACTTAAGAGACTTTTCATGGCACTACATCCAAAACACAGAACTCCAGCACACATGGAACATTCTCTAGAACTGGCCACGTCCTAGGGCACAAAACTAATGCTANAACAGGTCCTGAACGACACAACGGGAGTCAGACTTAAGAGACTTTTCATGGCACTACATCCAAAACACAGAACTCCAGCACACATGGAACATTCTCTAGAACTGGCCACGTCCTAGGGCACAAAACTAATGCTAAGGACAATTACATGACCACAAATTCGACAACCTCAAGTTCAAAAGTATAGAAACTATTTCAAGCATCTTTTCTGACCACAATGACATGAAACTAGAAATCAACCAAAGGAAAAGAAATGAAGAGAAAACAATTACACGGAGACCAAACAACATGCTACTGGAAAACAAATGCGTCAAAGAGGAAATCACAAAGGAAATTACAAAATAGCTGAGACAAACAACGAGGGAAATAAAACCGTACAAAATCTATGGGACACAGCAAAAACAGGGCTGAGAGCAAAGTTCACAGCAATACAGGCCTTCCTCTCAAAACAAGAAAAGTCTCAGGTAAACAACCTCACCAAAACAATCTAACCTAAAAGAATTAGAAAAAGAACCACCAAAAAAACCTAAAGTCAGCAGAGGATAGAAAATAATAAAGCCCAGGGAGGAAATAAAGCAGAATCTAAAGAA